>JABFQM010001407.1:0-21560 GCA_022816865.1 Zelostemma sp. ZL-2020
TACTTTTCATTGCACAAGTGTGAATAAATGATTTTAAATGTTGCCCTATTTAGAACGAGAGCTGGCTTCCAATTTTTTAATACGTATTCATTGTCAGCGCCTTTAACCCATGCAATATTGCAATCTTTGTTTCCCCAGCTCGCGGTTGAAGCGCTTTTCCACGTCAACTTGGTTTCTTTAGGAGCTAAAGGAATTTTGTTTTGCTTATCAACCATCAACTCAATAGCCGTACCAAGCTGGAAATGTAATAAAATTCGAATACAGAAACGGAAAATAACTTTTTTTCCTCTAATTTACAATTTCTATATTGCAAAAACTTTCTATATTGCATTCAGAAGTTGAAATGTCTATTTGTTTGAATTGTGATTTGCATATCAAGTTTCGCTTTCTTTAGTTCGAATTACAAAACTGCCCAGATTAGGCCAAGAAATGAAACTCCGTCACTTTTCGTAACACTAATGTCGCAATTAGCACTCATTTTCTTCCAAATAATTACGTCCAACAAATAAATTAGAATTAAGAATACTCTAGAGCAAAAAAAGAAGTCAGATTAACGTAACTTTTGTCACGGAAAAATAATTGCAAGTTACTGATTTTTCAAACTCAGTCAAGTTAGAAGCTTCAAAAAGCAACCAAGTCCAATTAAAAAGTTAGTTAATTTCTATACTTAAATTTAACTTCAAATTAAAAGTCTACTCATTTTTAAAACTTACCTTCAAAACAGCTATGTCATCACCACATTTCTGGCTCAATTCAAAATTCGGATGAATCGTATAACCTTCTACAGTAACAAACTGACTATACGTTCTTCTATTACTTCCAAAATAAACTCGTACGCTATGACAAACCCCAGATTTCATAGGTAATATACAGTGAGCAGAAGTTAAAATACGAGTAGCGCTGATTATAGATCCGTTACATTGTAACTCTTCCTTCTTTTCATCGTTATTGACAATGCAAGATATGTAAACCGCGTGAGAATAATGTATTATGACCGCAGGGAAGGCATTTACTATAGCGTCTTTTTTCCCATCCACGTTTGTTTGTAATGTAGCTCCATATGCTTCGCCTGTTTCATCATGAACGATACACATTTTATAATTCTTGAAAAACGTATAAACATATATATGGCCTATATGATGTTCTAAAAACCATATATCCCAGCTTGAAGAATCCATTTGGTTTTTCCGTTTGGGAAAACAGCCAAATTCCTATTTGGGTTTCCAATTAAAAATACTTGATTGAAAAACCAAATGGATTTTACCAGCTGGGATAGCCCATATATTGGACATATATATGCGCCATATGTTTCCGTTTTTCAAGGGAACGTTAACAGCTTCAAATTATCAATATAACATTACTCACCACCCAAAATCGTACATGCCAACAAGAAAGAAACAAACATAGTTAGTAACAGATAGGCAGAAAAATTGTATGATACAAAAAGTGTTTTACGCCAGTGATATACTCGTATATGTACGCTTGAATATAGGGCGCGGGTAATGGACTATCCAGTGGTTATTAAGTGGGAAGTTCATTATATATTATTCGGTCAAAGACTTTGAAAAACGCAATAAGCGAAATAAGAACACAGATATATTGAATAACTATTTTTTAATGGAAGATTTTAATTACTCGTTTCTGATTATATTCCATTTTTAATAAAAGTTTTCTGGTTTAGAAAATAAAATTTAGCCAGAATTGAAAAGACTAAGCAGTTTCTTTTGCTATCAAGTTTTGAAGTATAAAAATAAAAAGTTGGTGTTTGAATTCATGACAATAGCGTTCCACGTGATTAACAAAAAATTAAATTTTCAGTGTAATCTTAAGACTCAGAATTTTATGGCGACGCTCTTTTATCCGACTCAGGAAATGTGTTCTAATTTCAAAAGTGGTCTGTAATTGGCACTTTATGAACTTCGAAGATTCGGTACTATCTGCACATTATTTTTAGTATCTTAATAACAAAGTTAATGTTTCGCTTTATGTTTCGAAGAATCTTTTCAAGCTTTGAAAATTTTCTATAATACCAGGATTACAAATACATGTATTACATATATTTTGAACAGATATATCGTGGATATGATATTTTTAAGTTTCGAGCGTGCAACTGAAAGGCATTCATCTCCAACTTGAATTTCATGGCAAATTGTTTAATAATTTTAGAATATTTCGAACTAATATTGCAATTTAATATCAGTTGTAAACTTTAGAAAGCAGCAATTCGATTTTCATTTTTTTGGATTTTTAACTAATTCTTTTATTTCGTTTTTACAGTCCCTTTACTTATTGAAACGAAGATCCAGGGATTGGAAATAACTAAGTTGGAGAGCCTGGCTGAAGAAAAAGCAGCTGTTACAGTCAAAGAAATAATTGTCTTGGAAATGTCACGGAATACTTCTCAGAATATGTTGCAATGGACTATAATTTTCCATAATACAGTATCCAAAAGTTTGAAGCAGAATTACTTGAAGCTAATAGTATCATGTTTTAAGGGAAAAACGGAAAAGACAAAATAACCGTGGTCATGAATAACAAAATATGCACTACTATTATAGTCATATAAATGTTGTAAATTTGATAAAAATCCTCAATTATTGTAATAATCTTTCGAAATCACTATAAAAAAATGCATCCAAGTTTATTGAAAATTATTTATTATGTAAAAGTATGAAATATACACTGTACATTATTAAATGGCAGTTTTTCTCACGCTATTCAATAAGATTCAACTCAACACGATAACCAACTTTTCCAAAATAAAAACAGAGAACGATCAATACTACGCATATAATCAGTCATACATTACATAAAGTGCAGAACATTAAAAAAAAACGTAATGAAACAAAAAATAATGGCAGAAAATTTTTGTCTTTTTTTCATATTTTTCTTCATCACACATAGGAAAAAAACTAGCATTTTGTTGTAAAAAAAATTGCCTCGTAAAAATTATAATTCGACTAATTTCTCAAGATCTTTCCATGAGAAATCGTTTTGTCCATCCTCGAGAATCATCACATGCTCGTTTTTCATAGACTTGAACAGCTTGTTGAATGGCGAATAAAGATCCAAGCACTTCTTGTCTCCGACCACAATAAGCTTGTGTTTAGCCCTGGTAACGGCAACAGTCAGTCGCTTGTGATCTTCCAAAATGTGGAACTCCTGCAAGCAATTTTACATAAACGAATTTCTTCGAAAATAATGGCAAGGGTTTCAAACGAACCTTGACTTGGTAACTCAGGTTCGTGCTTTTCGTGCAAGAGTAGAGAATCACGTCTTTGTCTCGACCCTGGTACTGATCGACTGTATTAACTTCAATATCTGCTGGTAAAGTTTTCTTCAAACGCGTCACTTGTGCTTTGTAAGGAGACATTATTCCAATGTTCGCAGCAGCAATTCCTGCCTAAAATTGAAAAAACAAAAATATTAGAATTCTGTTCCACGAAATGAATTCTACAAAACACTCTTTTTGAGCAGACAAACCTCGCGAAGAACATTTGTAAGTCGCAAAATAATGGCTACTTCGTAAGCGTTGCAATTGTGCATACTGGTCGAATTTTCGAGTTGATGAGTCGCCATCGTGTCAAGCATGATACAAGAGTCCTCCAGTTTCGTAGACAGTGCATCCTTGACCCAGCGCTCACAGGATTCAATAACCTAATAAAAATTGCAAAAGTAAAATTTTTGCCATCAGTACATTTCGCATGTGTTGAAATTAAAAATAACCGAATTGTGCTGGAAGTTTAAAGTTGCATTGGCGATCGTTTCGTTGGCAGCGATGAGTTTGTTTCCGTAAGTCAACTTGTTGGCAACGTCCATGATCCTGCTGTTCATTCTGTACTGGACCCTCAAAGTTACGCTATTGTTTTCACTATTCAGTCGTTCGAATAAAGACACCCCCATGCCAAATTTCCTGCAAAATTTACACACTTTGTAAGAAAATTGTTTTTAGAGATTGAAGCTTGAAATTCAATACGTTAATACCTTGCTTCAGTACTTTTAACCACTGGAGGCAACTGGTCCGGGTCACCGACCAGGACGAATTTCGCAGCGCTGTAAAGCGGCCTCAGCACAGTCGCTTGCAGAACCTGGGTACTCTCGTCCACGATACAGTAATCGAAGCGCCGCTTTTGAAAGATGATATGCGACGCTCCGTAACACGTAATACCCACGATTTTCTGAAAACAAATCAACATTTACTTCCCTGCCCAATTGTTTGAATGAAGCAAGACAATTTGTTCCGAAAAAACACAAACTTTTTCGCAGTAAACCACGTTGTAATCTTCGGGGGTGGTACAATTTTTAGTCAAGGACTGTTCGCTTTTGTCTTTAAGCTCCGGGCGCATTCGCTCGATAGACCCAAGGCGTAGGAAATCGATGTCACGCTTCATTAATTTCAAGAGAATGTTGTCCACGGCACTATTCGTGTGGGCCGTGATGAGCACCGAGCTCCCGAGTCTCACCAGCAGTTCTATCAGAGCCACGACAGTCTGGGTTTTTCCAGTTCCCGGCATGCCTTTAATCAAGACGTAATCGTTTGCTATCAGAGATTTCTTGATCGCCGCCTTTTGGTAGTCGTTGAGATTGTCGATGATTCCTTCGCCTTTTTGTATTATTTGTCTAGGCACGAATTTCATAAAAGTCGCTGGTTCCCTAAAAATAAAAACATTTTTGTAATTTCCCATATCTTTTTTGTTCTTTGTTTCTTCTCACTTGTCGATTACGATTCTCCTTAATCTCGCGCAATTCGGATGATTATCCAAGAGTCCGCCGATGTTCCCATAATTGTTAAAACCGATGATGTTGGAGTCGCCGTATTTATCAATGTGAAACTTGTAGTTGGGATAAAGCAACGTGAGGTTTCTGAAATGAAATATTAAAAAGTAAAAAAATCAAACGGCTGCAAAGAAACATATACTTTTACCTGTTGAGATTAATCGTAACAGTGTCGGATTCAAGTTTGGAAATGGTCCCGGCAGCCAAATTTATTCTTTCGTCGGTGCTGACTATAACGTATTCATTCTCTCGAAAATCCAGCAAATCCAACTTTTTTCTCTTCAAATCTTCGCTCCTGTCTTGTCGGGTAAACGTGTGAATGAACCTGATAGTCCTCTTTGTAACTTCCCCGACGACTTTCATATTGCTCATGCAAACTTCTCGTTTTTCCCTGCAATGATTACAAAAATTATTAATGACCAAGTTGTTTTCATACAGCCAACTGCGGACTCGATTTTCACCTATGTTCAGGATCTACGTTCCAAACGTCGCTCAGTGTAAACTCGGAATTGTTGGCGACCTCTTCCAGCTGCAGCAAATTAGCCCACTTCATTACGTAATCGATGTGTTTTTCTGTCAAGTACTTAAAAATGCTTTCGCTTATGGATTTTAGGGGATGCTTTTCATTTAGCAAAACACTGTCATCCTTGCTAAGGTACACGCAACACAAATTCTTCAAAGTACATTTATCGCAACCGGGGTGACTTATGGGCTCGGGCAATTCAATCGTGGATTTCAAGTCCCCATTTTCGTTCCTTTTCTCATAGATTTTCGACTTTCTCGTCAAATAGTACGCCAATTTGTTCCTTAGGATGATCAAGTCCCTCAGCTCATGATGAGATCCCGTGACTTCCTTCATTATATTTTCTCTGTGAATGAAAATTCGTTGAAATTGGCAGGTTTGTATTTAAAAAAAGTGCATGATGGAGTTTACTTGAGGTATAAAAGTAGTCCAGAATCGACATCTCGCCCCGTCAAATTCATCATGAGCGTGTAAAGAATGATTTGGCCTTTGTGTTCGGGGGAAAACGTGACCCGGCCTGTCTTCACTTCCAGAGGCATGATTTTTTTTCTCGAGTTAATGTTCACCATTGTCGTTATGTCCACCTTTCCTTTCAAGCCCAACTTTGGCAGCCAAATGTTTTCTTCGATATCTTGCACTTCCTCTATTTTGCACTTCATTTTCTTGTCTTTGGCTTGGACGTTTTTTCCTTGAAAATAATAAGTAATTGAAAAGAGTGATTTTTTACAAATTTAAATGAAATTTTTCAAGTACCTTTGATGTAGTATTCAATAAAATCGAAAATGTGCTGAATGTAAGGTTCGGTATGTTTCCTGAAATCTTTCGATGATAAATTGTTAGCATACAACTTGTCAATAACTTGCTGCGACCGCATCTTCTCCTCAAACATTTTTCTTATTCCAGCCAGGGCATAAATCTTGTTTTGCAACGCCTGAAAAAAATACGATCCACATTTTTGAACCGACAGTTACATGTTTGATATAATTTTCTGTAAAGAAACTAACGTCTTGCAAAAGTTCGTGGCTCAGCGTTCCAGTAAGTAAAGCCAGAGCGTTGGGCTCGTAATGAGGCAACGATTCGATGTCACGAAAAATTTCCTTGAGGATGCTTCGTCTCTGGCAAAACGTGCCTCCGACGACGGAAGTACCAGACAATAAAATGTCGGGTTCCGACACAAAAAAGCCGAAACTGTTGTCAATTATCCACTGCTCCGATTCACGTTTAGCTTTGATAGTGGCGATTTGGTTCTTTTCGAAATGCACCATTCTCCTGTTGAAAAACAAAAAAATGTATTAAAAGTTCTTGCTGGAAACAAGTCATTTTCAAAATTTTTTTTATTGCGAATTTACCAAAATTTTCAAGAAATTGACTAATCGAAAATATCCACAATTCTCAAACAAAGTTGTAATTTCCGAAAAAAATTCCATCTTACGCTGATAACGAACCCAGCTGGGTTTCCGATTAGTCAATTTCTTGAAAATTGTTCTTTCACCATTGCGAAAATAGGAGTTCTTTAATTTGAAATTTACCAAAAGTCGCGGCATCTTACAATCGCTACTGCACCAGAATCTATTTCTGTGACGGTCAAGAGTGTCTCGTACAAGAAAACTTCGAAAGTGGCGACTTTGCAGCGTTTGAACGAAGACAAATCGATGCCCTCTTCGTTGTTTCCGTACCAATCGTCGTCGAACAAGTCTTGAATGTCTTCGACATCGTGGAAATACGTAGTTTCCAAATCCTTCCTTATGCTCGAGTCGCTTTTGCTCAGTACAAATCCATTTTCATTCTTTTTCTCCCGCTTTGTTTCTTGCAATGATTTACAATTCGGAGAAGCTTTCGTGTTATTTACATTTTGACCATTTTGGTTTTTGGAAAATTTACTAGCGGGACTTTTTAAACCCTTCGTCATATCATTAATGCTTTGCAGTGCTTTTCGTGGAGAACTTGAAATGTTTGATTCTGTGTTTCGGCTATCTTTCGTAGTCTTTTGAGAAGTGTTTTCGTCCTCTAAAAATGGGTCCCCTGAAAAGTCGATGTCGTCGAACAAATAATCGTACTTTCTCTCATTTTCAAATGCTGAATTGCTATTTGACTTGGACTCGGAATTCTGTGTTTTCCGCATTTTCAAATTTGGTTTCGTGTCTTCGTTGGTTTCAAGGTCTATTTTTTCTTTTCTTTTTTTATTAAGGTTATTCTTCGATAAAATATTTTGACTGTTTTCTACAGATTTTCCATTTGAAATCGATTGCGAGAAAAAATGTGAAATTTTCTTCTGCTCGGCATGCTTTTTGCATTTCTGAAAATTATAATAAAATATTAATTTCACGTAAAAATACATAATTGAATACTTAATTAATTTACTGACGAATGAAATTAATATCAAGAGTTTCGAAACGTTTACTTTATTTGGTTGGATTAATCATCTTGTTAATAATGTTAATCATCTTGTTAATAATCTAAAAAACGTTTTTACTCTATTTAGTTGGATTAATCATCTTGTTATAAATGTTTTGAATGCATAAATTTTTGCATGCTAAAAACGCGCGGGAATGTTTGCTTACAAAGAAATTGTTGTTGACTTTAACCTAAAAGTTCGATTGAAAGATCCAAATAAAATGAGTTTAGTCATTGATTTAGAAATCAAATGATTTTTAATGAATGAAGAAACATTTATACAGGATTTAATCAACGAAATTAATATGAGATCCATTAAAAAATTTATTTAGAAATGTAACGACGCTTTGTTAATTTTGGGGCTCCACTAACCTTTTTGTTAGGGGAAGCCGTACGTTTTTCTTCCATTTTTTTTCTTCCCAAAAATATTTGTCGCAGTTAAACAATTTTTTAATTACTTCACTTGCATTATTAGTTAAATAACCTTATTACCGAAATTACGCGCGCCAAACAAAGAGACTCGTGTAAAAGGCGCGTTTTCAATAAACGATATTTAACGCGCCTTTACGCTGTTTTTTTATCTTAATAATATCATAAAATACTTATATACTTTACAGAATATATGATAATACCAATATAAATATTGGATAAACACGAAATTTAGTTGGGAAATTCCTTTAAATAAAGAATGTGTCATTGAGACTTTCAAAGCAGTAGATCAAATTTTGAATTGCGCGCGTAAAGAAAGAGAAGGACCCAACGATGCCGTCTTCTTTTTCCAACTCGTCGATGTTGCGGCGGCAGTGGCGGTGACTTTGAATTTTTAAATCTAGCACATGCATTCGACGCGTTACAATAATCGTCGGTTAATTTTCCGAAATGGGAAAATCTATATGGGATTTTGGCATGAGAGTCCCGTAAAGGAATCCTATGTATAATAGGAATTTTATGTTGGATATGCGAAAATCTCACAAAGCTTTTTATGTTCTACCGGACTATGCATAGTCCGTGTGTTTTGTTTCAACAGGGTGTGATAAATGTAGAAAAAATAATACTTATTCGCGCGATTATCGATCGCTATTTGTGAACACTTTCGTTAACACTCAGTGTCGTAATGTACGCGAGTGAATTCCACACCATGCCATCGACAAGGTATATTATATACAATAAAATAATTATTGCGCTGATTAAGGGATTGATCGTTCACATAGTACGTAACACATTTCCATCGTTACGTCTCTTTTTCTTCAATATCTCAAACAATATTCATGTCTCTTTCCAATAATGTTACTTACCATATGAACAGCCCCTAAGTGAAAATAGTGACAATAAATCGAGAACATTGAACAACAGGTTTTCGCTGCTAAATAGAGAAGCCTCGATTCTTATTGAAAGTGTCAATTTTCTTTTCGCAATCCTGAAAATAATTTCATTTCAAGTAAATAGGTTCATATTCGGCGGCTGCAAGACTCACGTGGTCATCGAAACTGGTGAGTCGTTTGCATCAAATCACATGATGATCTTGTTTTGTCACCGAAAGAAGTGTAATGATTACTCTTCTCGAAATCGGTGATGATAAGAATGTCAATAATGCTTTCACATCACGAATGTAAAAAATGCTTACATATAGATTATTGATTACATCGGAAGGGAAATAACGCATTTAAGTAAGTGAGCAACACTTCAACTAAACTACATTGACAAATGCGCACGCCAACACAGCGTCGAAGGCGTTGATGCGTGTAAAATTTCGTAAAAGGGTGGTTGTAATCTTAAAAGTTGAGTGTAGGGTACGAACGCGACGTTACATGCTCGCATGATTGCTGCGGTGTTGGCACACGGGCAGTCAATTAGTTTAATAGGTTGACAGTTGTAGAGGGAGATCGTACAAATGTTACGCCCCTGGAGGATGGCTTTACTGCCCCTATTTGCATATTGCCTTTATTTTGCCGTGATGTAATCTGAAAAAGAAAATACATTATTCCAAAATCAAAAATCAATTTCACAAGTTTTCGCTCGGAAAAAGTCGCGAGTTTTCATGGCGAATTAATATGCAGAAAAGACGAAAGAAATATTGCGGGACTGAGTAGTTAATTCTAAAAGCTCGAACTTTTGAAAGATGCGCTATTTATAAAGTAACGTAGTACATGACACGTGCATTATATAAAGTTGTATACTCTTCCGAGCGATCCCTTTCAAAGCCACATTTAACCACTTAAATCTCTTCTGAATAGAAGCGCGCGTCTGTATAAAAAATCTTTAATGGTAGCTTTGCTAGAAATATAACGTTATTACCAGACAAACGATAAAATCTGTTAAATGATATCGCCGTCAATCGAAAACTACCACGGCCTCGAAAATAATTGGACAGTAAAAGAATCGTGAGTACGCAAAGCTCGTAAACGATAAGATCGCGCGTAAAGACGAGATAGTTGAAATTTAATGCTCGAAATGTTTCACGAACACAGTCAATTTTACCGTCGCTAAAAATCAACTCGTTCATAATTGAATAAATGCATCCCTTTTTTCCATCTTTGGTTTTTGCGTTAAAACAAAGTTTAAAGACGTCGATTTTTTTAAACTTTTTTTCTTACAGCCACTGATTTTTAATGTACGATGAAACGAGTCGACTGGCAAAGGGCATCGATAAAATAATACGTTTACGGTCTTTCGGACACTCGTCGACTTTTTGGGGCTAGTTTTCGGGGTCTTTTGTTACGACCGTATGTTCACACATCGCGCTAACCAGTGTCTACTTCTACGCTCAGGGCCGAGAATCAGTCTGCTATAATTGGCAGGGGATTCGAAACGATATTTATTACATTATGGGGCGCGACAAAAATCATAATGACGAACTGGGGTATCAACTGGGCTCGATTCTTTGCGGTTTGTTGAACTACGCTCCTTCGAGGATTCGACAAAAAGTAGCACGCCATATTCATCATCGATCTGTCGACTGAAAATCATCTTTTCCAAGCGCAATTTTTATTTCACTCCAGAAAGAGTGAATATAAAAACTCACTTGGTTTGAAGTGAAAAACTCGTGTCAATCCGAGTGGCGGTACTTTCACTCTTTCTGGAGTGAAATTTCACTCTAAGGAATTTATCGTAAGAGCAGCTGTATAATTCCTTAACAATAAACACATTTTTTAAATGCATTTTTCAAAATGATTTGTTCGCTCGTACGTTTTCGTTGCATAATTATGAAAGAACGATAATATCCAGTTATTTGAATAATTTATTCCCCCTTAGAAACTGCATGTTTCGATATTGTGGATCTGGCTATTACAGTTAACATCGACGCGCGACCGCTACACATAATGTTATTTGACGTAACCCCATGTAATGACTAAAATCCCCGCGGTCTCAATCCTCTTCATACTAATAGTTGAAGGATAATACAGATTATATCCTCCGATGCTCTCTTCCTTTCGTCTCCCTGCACTGGAATCAATTTGATTGCCACTGGTTTGAGAATCTAAAACAATTGTGAAATAAATCTGGCGCATCGCCGTCAGCAATTTTTTTGTCATTATATTTCCGCCTTATTTTTTTTTTATTCGACGCTTATCTATTTTTAATACTGTTGATGACTAAATTTTAGCGCAGGGTCTGTCTTTTATGCACTGAGAAAATTGGTGCGATTTTTGTCGTCAAGTAATGTAAATTTGAAATTAATACGTTACGATATCGTTTCCTCTATCTACGGGTACAGCAAATTATTACTGTAATATTTGGTAATCTTATCATGTAAAGTATAATCGTAGGCCAAATTAATTTCACCTGCAACTAAGCTTTTTACAATCAGGTTAACAAATGGTAGAATAACATTATTTCTATGAAAAATCGTCTCGTACAAAATGTTAATCACAAGAAGGAAGTTGTTTGATCTTCCCATTCGTTTCGACGCAATCGCTAATAGTCAATTAATGTTTCATCGGCGGCATGTGCGAGATTCGTCCGCGATCCTCGTAAATATTCGTGAAAGCACTTTCCTATGGGATAAGTATTTACCACAGACACGTTTCTATTAGTGTAGTCACAAGGGACTTAATACGCTTTGAGCTGACAATGGGCCGAGGCCATTCACTGGTAAAATATACCGCGCACGTGTCCTGGCATAACGATAAAGACATCGGTCCAGATCTTTTGTCCCGCGCAAGATGCCAAACAATGCTCCGAAATCTGACGCATTAACGACAACTGCATAACAAATTTCATCGGCAAAAATCGATGACCGAACGTTTCAGCGACACGTTTAATCACAGCTCGGGCAAATTAAAGAATATCATATTTAATTTCGACATTTCATCATACGCGCTCTCGCGAGCCGTGAATTAAAGCAACTAATCCGCGTTATTTATTCCGCGATGCCGGCGAGTCGTTTAATTGAGTTTTCATGAAATGAATAATAGTTCATTGAGTTGAAATACACAATTACAGCAGAGTTTAGGAAGCAACCCCGTCGTTTTAATTCAATACAGTCATTCCGTAAAGCTTCCCGGCTTTTCAGTACAAACACTAGTAAGCTACCTGCGGTATTACAATGTAACGTTCGGTAAGTACGTGTTTGTAGTTACCCCTAAGGTGAACCAGCCAGCGAGGCTCTCATCCCTGGATTCTGAGGCAAGAGACCACGCCTCGGGGTTGGGGCTGCGACTCGGGGTTGGTCCCCGCGGAACAGGGCGGAACCTGCAATCCCTCGACTCGTCGCTTTTGCGTCGCGAACGTTGCGCCGAGCTTGACTCCACCGGATCCGCGTGGACAGTCGTTTTCACGGAAAGCCACCCTTGTGACACCGGGAATCAACCCTCGCTCGCTCGCTTGTTCGCTGCAAATACCCGCACCTTCTATTCTGTCCGTCTAATCGTTGCTCGCGGAGTATTGTGACAAGTGATAACCCATTTTTCTTATTGTGATATTCGTCATTTCGAGACGCGAAGGGACCAACCGTCCACTTAGGTAAGTTGAAATCTTGATTTCATCAATTTACTCATTACTTGCGATTTTGTGATTTTTGTAAATTTATCGTACAGATAAATTCATCGATTTTATCGGTCTCACATTGTGCTGAATTCGCTTTTCCTCCGTCTGACCAAAGTCGATTTTTCTACTTACGAATATGGAACTTGGCTATTATGTATTATAATTTTTTGTGGGGATAAAACGTTGATGAAAAATATTATACATAATTTGGCGTCGCGTGAAATGAGCTTGGTAATTTGGATTTAGATTACTGTTATGTTTAGAAAATTGTGTTTATAGTATGCGTCTTCTCTTGCGTAATACCCGAAAAAGTGGGATAAATGTTTAATTATATGAACTGAAAACACTATTCACACCGATGAAAACCGAATACTTGTAAAGAAAAGCGGACAGAAAATAAATTGATAGTCGATTCACGGGACTCTACAAACTGGTCCCACGGGACAGGAAGGTTTTGGCAGGCAGCAGTTCTGTGTCGAACAAACACCATCAACTGTTTGTACTAGGATTAGCCTCCCCTCGTATCAGAATCGCTGCGCAGATAAACTTGAAAATACGATAAACGAAGTTTAGTTGTGACGATTTTTTTCAAAGTGTAATCCCTGCAATAAATAGTAATTGCGTTTGCATTGATCTAAAGGACCTTTCAAAGCACCGGCATTTTTTCCGGAATTCTTTTGCGAATGAAAATAAGCATCCTTGCGATTCAGGGCACGAAATGATGGCACATTGGAAAATAGAAAAGTGTACGGGACACAGGTGATCATTTCCAAACTCTCCAAAGGCGAATGTGTAAAAGCAATTGCACAAGTTGTAAGTAGTTTCCCGCATGACTGCCTTCGAGTGTCGGATGGACTACAAAATTAAACTGCTTTTCGTCCGTACGAAAACATAACGTACATTTTAACCGTTACACAAACTTGAATGCGCTGTCGTAGAAATTGGGTTTTACCATTTCCTAGCCGTTATTTATGAGAATAATGTGTACTAAAGCAAGATGAGCTTTTTTAGCGAAATGTTTTGAAAAATTTCAGCTCATTTTGTTTATTGATTTTTCGTGTTTCATTGGTTTTGGATCAAGTACGAAAGCTACTTGAAAAAATCAATCGAGTAGTAATGGGAGAAGGTTTTTGAATTAGGGGATGCACCCCACAGGCAACAACTTCTAAAGTCGCCAAGCTCCGACGGCGGATAATCATCACTTTGTAACAGTTTAAATATCAAATTGTTTACTCATAAGTCTTTCCAGATTATATTTTTTCGTTTGGAAGAATGATGATTATCGCGGAGTACTATGATTGAAGTAATCAAGCAAAGTACGCTATTTCCAGTGAACAAGTAACATGTTTGCGAATCAAGGAAGCTGCAATTTAATTATTAATATTATCATCCGAACGATATTTAATCTCCTACTCCCCTTGAGGGATCCTGATACCCTCCGACGGTCGATTCTTTTTATACCGAGTGAAAAAGTTCTTTCCTATGCCTATGCAGAGTAAATACGAGAAGCAAGAGAATAACTCGTATTGAAAATTAATTTTGAATTCTGTATTTGTATTGGTTTTGCAATCGATCATCTCGGACCTTCGATTTTAAGTTACAATTTTTATTGAAAGTTATTAAAAAATGTCCACTTTGTAATAGAGTTTTGGAAAATCAAGAATAAAGTAATTGGAAATGGAAAAAAATAGTGGTATTATCGTCAGAAAGTCATGAGCCCCCTTAACGGTGTGATAGGATCTAGAAATTGGTCGTTGAAATGTATACGTATAATGACCGTAAATCCGTATCTGTAAACACCTGTTAACTTTGGTTTCAAAATCAGCTTCAACGTGCATTTTCCATGCTTACTGCGCAACTCTCAGGTTATTAAATCAACAGTTTGATACCAAAACATTTGCGATTGAATTCCGAAAAAATTGCAATACCAATTTTTGCAGGACAAAGAAAACTAGACGAGGCGAAATGTAGGTTTAGTTGAAAGAATAACGAATGAATGACTCGGAAGCTCAGAGAATAAGACAATGAACTTTCGTGCTGATAAATCATGCATCGGATTTGATAGCGGCGTACAATTACCGAGGGTAAGAGTAGCGCCGTGTTCCCGATGTAGGGGACATATGTCCGGATTTTGGCAACGTGGAAGAGTCGCGACAGAGTCGAGATGAAGCGCAGAGATTTAACAACGTTACAATGAGCGAACAGAGTTTCCGTTGAATTCGCCCCCGTTGTCCCGTGCCAGAACTGCCGGCGGAGTGAAAATACAGCGACGTTCGCAGATTGAATTGTAAAATAACCGAGTGGGGAACAATGTGGCCTCGGTACATCATTGTGTTTGCATTTAAATAATCCGCGAGCCGCCAGCTCCCAGACGCAATCAACCTATTTCTCTGATACGCCCGCTGCTTCTGGATTCACCGACTCTGAATACCTGCTTTTTAAATTTATATCACTGTCGTTGAAACTCTTTCCTATAGAACGGGAACCGATGGAAAAATCGTTAATTTTGCAGTAGAAAAACCCGACTATGGTAGGACTATTTCTGCTGTCTGACCAAAGTCGGCTTTTACTACTTTAAGTAGAAAAAATCGACGCTCTGTTGAATTATCGGAAAATTACGTTCGTAGGGGAAAAATATTAAGGGATTCTGTCAGTTTATCTTACGTTGGTGGTGCTTTAATTGTGAGTGGCGAGTAATTAATGCGGTCCGAGTACCTGATTCGTCTGGCGAGCGCTGACCAACGGAACGGTTACGGTCCATGGCGAAGAGAGACGCAAGTACCAGACGATGCGGCATTGTTTCACGGTAGATGAGAATTTAATTTGCACGAGGGCTGAACGGAAGATAAGGGGAATGGCGTAGGATGTAAAGCAGGGAGTAACGAGCAGATGGGGGCTGCCTTGTTTAAGCTTAGGTGGGGGTGTCAAATTGAATTACCCCCGAATCCGTGATCCTCCCGGATGTTTGCTGCAGCGATCGCACTACGCGCTTTAGCGTTTACGTTTGAACTATAATTATTTATGCATGGACATATCGCAGAGTATTTAAATAATCCAGTACGCCGCCGGAACGTTTTAATTCGGTTTCGAAATTATCCAAGTCTGCAGGTCCCGCATTGCTATTTTTTGTTTGCTTCGTTGATACTCGTATACACTTCGTTAGTCACTCGTACGCTTCTTAGAAACTGGCGCTCATCCCGGTAAGAACTAGGAGGATAAGGAACTCGATTCGAGACAAGAAATTCGTGCTCTCTCGCTTATTTTCGCATTTTCTATGTTACCGCCGGGTAAGACGGCGGGAGACGAGGGACTCGTTGAATGAAGCGAAAGAAACTTACTCGGAGCGCGAGCTACAGCTTCCTTTCTGCTGGAACAAATTAGAGTAACGGCTTTGAATATAGGTGTCGGGAAACAAGGTTTTTTTCCTCCTTCTTGTTGCTTTTTCCAATTTGCTCGCAACGAAATGTTTGTTAACATTCTTTAAAAGGCTTCTTGCCGTTCAAAAGATTCCTTGGAAAAATATATCGCGCTTAAACTCGTACAATTTTTTCCATCGAATGGAATTCGCTCGCTCGTTTATGGTCTTAATCATTGGGAATAGAAATGTTTTCTTTTGTCTTGCATCTATCGGGGGCAATATGATTCGTTTCAAATTCCATCCGAAATTACTAACCGTGAAAAGTATAGAAAGACGAGCTATAATTCTCCTCTTTAGTTTCTTAATTTCTTAATTTCTTTGAGTGTTTCTTTATGCAACTAACATTCATTTTCGGTGACAGCATGGACGCATCGACAGTATTGTCATTGTCACCTCTGACGCCGTCGAAGCAGTCCCAACCGACGCAAGCGCTAAATCACTCGAAGCCAAATCAGGTATTGTTCTATAAAACTGTTCTATAGAAACGTGCCAAAATCATTTTTTGTAAACATGACAAAACCATGCTAGACTCGTTATCTACTTGGCAAAACGTCGTGGTAAATCTAAATCTACAGGCGTTGCAGGTGGGCACAGTTTCTTTGTATGGGATTCATATAGTGTCGCTCGTAATCGAGGGCCAGGAGAGACTGTGCCTGGCCCAAATCAGCAACACGCTCCTTAAGCAATTCAGTTACAACGAAATTCACAACAGGCGGGTCGCCCTAGGCATCACTTGCGTCCAATGCACGCCCGTACAGCTTGAAATCTTGAGGCGAGCCGGGGCTATGCCCGTGTCGTCCAGACGTTGCGGGATGATCACCCGAAGAGAAGCCGAACGGTTGTGCAAATCGTTTCTCGGAGACAACGCGCCACCCAGGTGACAAGAGCGTTTCCAATATTCCCAGAAACGAAAATTAATTGGATCCGATTCACTTGAAAACGCTGACATAAAATCATACTTTTCTTGTTCGTGTGAGAAAAATCTGCGCGTTATATTGTTTCTTTGTGAAATTACCGAGAAAATTGGAATTCAATATTGTACAGTGTAATCGTTTGAATTTTTGATTTTCTCGTTAGGCTTCCGGAAGACTTTGCTTTTTCCGTGCACCACGAGTGCGCCTGGGGCTGTCGCGGTGCATTTCTACCATCGCGGTACAACAGTTCCCGCGCCAAATGCATCAAATGCGCGTACTGCGGGCTCTTTTTCTCTCCGAATAAATTCATCTTCCACTCGCATAGAGTTGGACCAGGGGATAAATACGTTCAACCGGACGCAGCTAATTTCAACTCCTGGCGAAGACACATGAAACTCTCCGGTAATCCGCCGGACGAGGTGATACACGCTTGGGAGGACGTGAAGGCGATGTTTAATGGCGGAACGAGGAAAAGGCTACTCTCGAACTCAAGTGCTTCTTCGAGCAGCTCCTCAAATTCCGCTAAAAAATTAAGGGTTTCTCCAACCGCACAGTTGTCACCTCCGCTTCCGCTTCCGTCCCACCCGAGAGTTCCTCCGTTTCCGGAACTTCCTCTTCCTTATTCCAGAAGCCTCGTCATGGATTACGTTTTGCAGCAACATCAGCAAGCCGCGGCCGCCGCTGCGGCGAAAACACCGGGATTCGCTTTTCCAGGATACGCTCTTCCTTGGTTGACGAAGAGGGGGCCTATTTTATTCCCAGGTTAGCGATTTTAGAACTTGCTCAGACACTTTTCTAAAACCATCACATCCCATTTGGTTAATGTTCTGCAAATTTGCTAAGAGTCCCCCAACAATGATTCCATTTAGTCAATGTTATGCACATTTGTTTTCGCGTCTTCCTATATCACTGGCTATCTCGATGATTTTCTAATCAAAACACGTTTTTCTTCTAATAAAAAAGCTATGCCTCTTTTTTACTCCAATTAGTCCACCCTTATTCACTTTGCGCGATCTCGTCCTATGGCCCACAATTCCACTCGCAATCTTTCATTGATGCTCTTAAACATCCATTCACTCTAGTGTCTTTCAATTAATTTTCTATACTACTGAATGTTCGTATATACCTGCAGTTTTTTGGGTACAAATTATTCTTCAGAACCGAATTCCTATTAAATTATACATTTATCGGCATGCAACTTTTCCTCATTATTGTTGGTGTTGAAGGTGTGACCGGCAAAACGATGTATTTTAGGTCCGTTACCTCCATCCGTAACGGGATCCAATTCGACAGAGGCTCTTTTGTCTACAGTTAACACTGGCCTACACCAGTCAGCTTTTCGTCCGGTGATTCGTGGACCGCAAATAACGAACGCTGTCTCGGTGGACTCCGGTTTGGATGTGTCACTTCGAACAGAGGACAGTTCCGACGACGAAGTCGACATAGAAACTACGGAAGATGACTTGGTGGTCGCACCGAATACCAACGTGCAAAGTCTTCATTCCACTTCGGATTCGGGAATGAGTAACCATAGCGGACGTAGCATTTCGCCCCAGTGTTGGAGCCCTCCTCGAGAAACGGTAAGTTTCTTCAATTTACAATTTGGTATAAGGTAAATGTCCCAGTAATGGACCACTTAAGCAAATATCGAAATTCAAACGCTGATTTTCAAGTGAAAAATGACTTTCTAGATTCTGTTCTTTTCGTAAACAATGTAGAATTCTCTTAAGAACAAGTTGCATTTTTTGTTTTTGTACACTTGTAATTAGTTTTTTAATTACATGCAATTAAGTAGTCGAAAGCACGAATGTCCCAGTAATGGTCATGGCTGGGAAAAACGTGATTACGATTCAAATTGAAAATTATTTTTAACTAAGAGTGTTGTCTGAAACGACAGCTTTTTATTTTGTAGAAAAAGTTAATAATAATCACGTTCCTTGTATTTCTTTCACGGCCCGGTCTATTACTGGGACATGGTCCATTACTGGGACATCTACCTTACTTACGTATGGTTCCACATTATTTAGTCATTCGAGGATGAAAATGATCTACAAAATGAAACTTTAGGACTCGTAGTTACACTTTTCATAAAAGTGATAAAAATACTAGATTATGTTTAATTCAATGTAACCTATCCATTATTTATCTATGGAAAGTGAAATGAAGAAGCAGCTGGAGGATGACATTGAAAATTGAAGGGAACAGTGGTAGAATATTTGGTTACAAAAAAAGCACAATTTCTAAACGCCCCTGCGAGCCACAAATATGTTTAGAGGTTATATGTTGACCTCCGAATTTTTCTTAATAAAAAAAAGTGCTGGAAAGCCCATTTAGAAAAGCTGGAATGAAAACTCCGTTTTTTTGTGAATACGTAAGCTTTCGAATATGCTATTTCTTAATTATATTATTGATATTGCAAACGAAAATTCGACACTGAAAATTAATCGTATTTTACGATTTTACACATAAAAGTTATAATTTCTTTTGCACGACTGCAAGCTGCTCCGTAAAGAAAAAAATGTCAAATTAGTTCCGAAATTCAATACGACGACGGAATTGAATTAAATTAACTCTATTTCTTCGAAACAAAACAAACTTATGTTATAGTTAATGCAGAGAACAAGGAGCGCGCTCTACAAACATCGAAATAATAATGAAGAGTATTTATGTTGTAACTGTAGAAGCTCCACCCTGTCGCGTCTTTTTAAACGTATCATGATACACACTTTCTAGATTAAACGCTTTTGGTTGTAGTTAATCACTCGCTAGATTAAGGGAAGGTTGAAACATAGCTACAACGTGAAAACGCAAAGTACTCGAAAGATATATTATTTAAAAAGAAATTTTCCGTTTATATCCCTCTGAGAATAATTAAAAATCGAGTATTTTTTGTTTCTTCTTGAAACCAACATTCCATAGCTAAAATAATCCAAACAATTTCTGTAACTCAAGAGAGTAATTCAACGTCGATTCCTCTTTACGTTCCCAGAATTTGCTCTGCGGTTCGACTGCTCGCACGACCGCTCTTGTTAAACTAAATAATTATTGTGTCAGTAAATACTCGAAGCCTGCACGGCAAATTGAGCTCGTTCGCATAAAGGATCAATCAGACACGACCGCAGCGCTTCTTGTTTCTACATATTAGTTCGGATCACATCAGCTTGATGAGATACCAATCAACGTTATGTAGACTATACGAATAAACCGGCTTCCGATGTTTTTCATGTTCAATTCGTTAGATTTTGCATCTAGTATGAAACTGGAAGATGAATTTCCATATTTTCTCGATGGTCTTTATTGCAAAAGACGCGAAGGTCCAAAAAAAGCGCCGGATGACTCGATTATTGCGTGAAATCAAAGGGAGAGTTTGGCCCTGACGAGACCCGGATGAGCCATTGTCGGATAGTTTTTCAATTCCCTTGTCAGTAAATGTGTTGAGCTGGGGTGGGACCCGTGTCGTACACAGTTTTCTGTATGCGATCGCAGAATACAGACGCGCGGGCGAGGCGCTTGGTATAAAAGCAACGCGAAGGACCAATATCGACTTGAGTTAAACCTAGTTACCGCGCTACGAGCGAACATTCACAACTGTATTGCGGTAACTAAGTAATCCCCGAATGTTATTTGCGGTTATTTATCGGTCTACTGCTTTCTGGAGAAGGTTTCCATGCTTTTTTTGCGCTGTACCGATGAATGTTTCAGCGTAGATGAACCTACTTATTCTTCAACTTACTTAACGCTTTTTTTTATCAACAGTTAAATTCCCGGAGAATTTTTCGTTCGTAGAGAGAGGATTTAGTTCTTACTCTTAATCATTGAAGAATGTCACGTAAACCGAAGCGAACAACGATGGAAAGATTTAAATCAAACGAAGCAGGGATTAGTCAGATTCAGTCGCAAGTTTTAATTGCACCTCCGACGTCCAGGGAGCCATTTGAAGCAGCGAGATTACTTTTTCTTCTTTGGCACGTGACGTGCGACGAAAAAAAAAGTTGGTACTTTATTGCGCTTATCAGGAGCATCGAAGGAATTAACGAGCGAAGATCCCTTTTGTCGCTCTTCGCGAAATCGACACATTTTAATCTCCCTCGAGCGGCATGAATTTGACATTTGCCATCTGGAAACTCGCGGTATTATTACTTAAGCGGTACCTTGGCATTTTTAAGTACTTGTGAGGATGGTCTAAACGCTTTCCACCCCAAATGCCAACATTTGACCTTATCACTGTCGGAGAATCCTCCGGGACACTGTGATTAAATCGATCGAGGCAACGTAAAAAAAGAATGATCAGCAATTACCCGAGAAAGAGTTGCCACAGTTGGCGGGCGAGGGAAATTATTCATGAAAAATTCCCCGTCACTTTTCTTGTGATTAAAAAGTAATGATATAAATTTTCCTCGTCGTGGCATGCGGCAGCAGCAATGGAGATTCGCAGTGGAAGCGAGGGCGGTGACTGTTGATTCAATTATAATCGTCAGTTGAACAAGCTCCGCCCTGCAACCCGGAAAATCCAATCCAACTCCCGTGACGTATTCTCTGTGTTCCTCTT
>JABFQM010001408.1:0-21556 GCA_022816865.1 Zelostemma sp. ZL-2020
TGAGTAACGCATCAATTAACCTTCGATATTGTCTAATTGAGGAATGATAAGCGGGCCGAAAAGTCACGTCGTCGAAAACGAGTCGTTACTCGTTTTCGAGGAATCTAATGGAGGGGCATCCTCTATATAAAGTCGAGCCTTTTAGGCTCGGCGCTTTTTTAGTCAGCTTTTAGTTCAGGTTCCGATGCTCGAGATTTGATCTCAGCGATTAGCCATATTACGGGTTTTCGCCGGTACCTCCCGCATGAAAATATATATATCTCTGATGTATCCAAAAATGTATCTTTTTTATGCCTATTTTCTATCTAATATACATCCGAAGATGTACGAAAGATCTACGAAATTTGCCGTACCTTTTATATCCGAAGATGTATCCATAATGTATCTTTAATGAATCTAAGATATATTTAGAGATGCATTTCGTATGTTTTTGTAATATACCCGGAATATATCCGAGAAAATAAAATAATAGCCTTATGTCAGTGGCTTGTAATTATGGAAGAGTTCTAACGGTCAAACCACTTTCTCGGATTTTTTCTTCTCCTCGAGAGTGCGTTCTGTATCCCGGTTAACTTTTCCTGCGCCCAGGACGGTCACCCACTCAAGAACCAGCTACCTCGACATCTGCTTAACCTGAGTGATCCGTCCGAGACACTTACTTACTTACTTATTCTTTATTTACAGATCGTTCTTGTTTACAATTGATAAATACAGATATTTACATAGTCTTATATTCATAATGTAGTAGTGATAATTGATATTTTTGATAGTCCCCGCTCTTAAATACTAAGCTTTACCTATCATGTGGGTTGTATATAATATAAACTTAGATATTATGTGTACCTGTTCGGTGTCAAATGCCTAGGAGGCGGGCAAAGATTGCGCCCCGCCGCCCCTCAGGCACGAAAAGTTTTTATACGTTAAGTATTACATATTATTAAGTTTGTCTGCAGGAAAAGTATTTTATAAAAACCTACTTTTGATATTTTCATACGACGCTTATAACTAATTTTATTTTATTCTATTTTAATTTTGTTTTGTTTTATACAATTTCAATTGTCGGTTGAATAGTATATGCTTAAGTTTTGGTACGGTAATTTATGTTTTAGTTTAAACGGTAAGTTATGTTTTCTGATTCTTGTCAGGTCTTCTGTGAGTTTATTATTATCTAGTTGTTTCGAGTAGAAATTTTCCGCTGTTTTATTTACATAGTCTTTTACGTACTCGATTTTTGTTTCGTTGTGTAGATCTACTATTCTCGCGTATCTGTTAGCATTTAGGATTAGTCTAAGGCATTTGTTCTGATATCTTTGGAGGAAGTTAATGTATGTTGGTGCTGCATTGCACCAGACTGGTGCTGCGTATATGATCGTTGGCCGGATTATCATAGTATAGATTAGTTGCTTATTATTCGTTTTCAGTGCTGACCCCTTGACCATCAGTGGATATAGTTTTTTCATAATCGCGTAAGCCTTTCTGATAGCTTCTCTTATGTGGGTTTTGAATGTTAATTTGTTATCTAGGTGTACACCTAGATATTTTACTGTTTTTTTGGGTTCAGTTGGCTCATTATAGATTTTAATGGGCTGTATTATCCGTGTATCGTTAAACTTTTTGGCGAATGTTATGACCTCTGTCTTACCAACATTAAGCGAGACTAGCCATTTTTTATAGTATTTTTCAAGGATATTCATGTGAATTTGGATTTGTTTGGCAGCGACTATTGCACTAAAGGAGTGAGCATATATAGCGGTGTCATCGGCAAACATAGCTAGGTTGGTTTTTGGGAATTGGGGGATATCATTGAGGTATATGTTGAATAAAACTGGGCCTAATACCGATCCCTACGGGACACCAGCTTTTATGACTCTTTCGGTTGATAAAGATTTGTTTACATTTACTTGGAGTTTTCTATTCTGTAGATAGGAGTAAATAAGACTTATAAGTGTGTCTGGGTATTTTGAGTTTTGCATTTTGTACACTAGGCCGTCCACCCATACTCTATCAAATGCTTTTTCGATGTCAAGTAATAACATTACGGTTACATTTTTCTTATTATAGTTGACGCTCACGTCGTTTACTATCCTTGCTACTTGTTGAACCGTGTTATGTTTAGCCCGAAAGCCAAACTGGTGGTCGATTATTATTTTATTTTTATTTTCAAAGTCTTGGATTCTTTTTAGCAGAATCTTTTCGGTAAGTTTTCCCAGCGTTGAGAGCAGACTTATTGGTCGGTAGCTGGTTGGGTTTTTTTCGCATTTACCAGGTTTCAGTATAGGCGTGACATTAGCTAATTTCCAGCTCGATGGGAAATATGAGTACTTAATTATCGCATTTATTATGTACATCAATTGTACCAATGCTTTTTTACTGAGATTTTTAAGAATGATATTTTGGATTTGGTCAAATCCCGGAGCTTTAAAGGAAGGGAGTTTGTTGATGGTTCTTTTGAGTTCATTAGGGTGGGTGGCAAATTTAGTCCAATCTGTTTTTTCACAAAAGTTATTATATTCATTGGCTTTACTTCTAATCTCAATTTGTTCTGCAGTTAGATTATTAAGGTTTAAATTGTGTATTTCTTCGAACTTGGAGGCCAGCATGTTTGCCTTGGATTTGTCTGTCATTGCTGTCACGTTATTGTCTTCTAGGGTTGCTACTTGTTTAAATTCTTTTTTGAATATTTTGGTCATTTTCCAAAGTGAGTGATCTTTGATGTTTAGTTTTGTTAATTGATTTCCCCAGGCTTGATTTTTGTGTTCGTTGATGAGTAGCCTGATTTCTTTGATTTGCTTCCTAGCAATGTCGTTGAAAACGTTATTTCTCGTTCTTTGCCATATTCTCCTGTTTTTGTTTTTGTCTTTTATTAAGTCAAGTATAGTTTCTGGTAGTTTGTCGGTAAAAGGTTTGAATTCTTTTAGTTCTATTGTTTTTTTGATGGTTTTTTGCAAATTAGTTGTTAGTTTATGGACTTCGTCATCTATATCGTTGGGTGATTTTATTCGATTATTAATTGTGGTATTTTTGTCAAGTTCTTTTCTAAAGTGTGGCCAGTTTGCTTTTCTATAATTGTACTCAGTCCTTGTTTTTATTTGATTTTTAACTGAACCTAAGGTAAGCAGTATAGGTAGATGATCGGAGTTAAGTTTGTTTAGCACTTTAATATCCGAGATGTTTGGAACGTTTTTGTTAATGGCTATGTCTATAGTTGTGGGGGTCATATTATTTGTCGGGTAGTGCGTAGGTTCATTCGGGAACATTATGTTACAATTGTTTGTGATAGCATAGGAAGTCAGTGTGCAGCCGTTCTTGTTGTTGACATTACAGTTCCACGTTACATGTTTTGCATTCAGGTCGCCAATTAAAATTACCCTGTCTGATACCCTGAACATTTTGCTGAGGTCCGTGATATTGAAAAAGTTTCTGGGATTGTTATATGCCGCTATTATGTGGATGTTATTTTCGAGTGCTATACATACGTATTCAAGAGAGGTATTTTTAATTTTTATTTCTTTAAAAGGTATGGAATTTTTGATTAACATTGCTACCCCTCCAGCAGAATTATCCCTATTCCATCTTAGGCATTTATATTGTTTAATTTTCAGCTTGTTCTCTTCTTTAAGTTTAGTTTCGTTGATCAAAAAGATATCTACATTGGTCTCGTTAAGGAATTGAATTACTTCCCCTAGTTTTTCTCTTACACCGTTTGCATTCCAACTACAAATAGTTAGGGAATTCATGGTTGGAGTTTTTGAGTGAAGTTGTAAAATGTTTGGAATTGCTCTAGTTTTGAATTACATTTTTTGAGTTCTGTATTTAGTTGTTTTACTAAATTTAACATTTCATTTATATTGCAGTGGGTGTTTAGGTCTTTAAGCTCTTCCATTAGTTTTGAAAAATCTGAGAAATTTGTGTTTTCATTAGGGTTTATCGAGGAATGGATTTTGTTTTTGTGAGAGTGATTCAAGGTTGGGATGCTAATTGGGGTTGGGTTTTCCAGGTTTTTGTTACCTTCCGTAGGGTGCGGCGTGAATACCTCTGGCATGGGGCGTGTTGTTCTTAGTTGTGGGAAAAGCGATGCTCTCCGCTCGTCGAACGCTGGTCTGCGTGGAATTTCAGGTTTTCCCGGTCCCCTGTTGTGCTTGTTCTTCTCGATCCTTTTGACTCTGGCTTGGTAGGAGGGGCAGATTAGCGCGTTGGCCGGATGGTCACCTCCGCAGTTTGCGCAGCGCGCTGGGGTGTCTATCGTTTTCTTACATTCTTGTGTTTTGTGATCCCCGGCGCATTTTAAGCAAACCGGTTTGCCGTAGCAGTTCGACGTGGCATGCCCCCACCTCTGGCAGTTGTGGCATTGGGAAAATTGTCTTTTGCTTTTGTACGCTTCCCAGCTTATTTTTGTATAGTAAATGTACTGACAATTTTTGTTGAGTTGAGCTTCCTTGACGTCGTTCTTCATTGAGACCATGAAGAGTGGCGTGGAGGTTCCTTTCATGAGGTTAACGTGGAGGGGTTCTAGTCCGTTATCGACGAGATCGGTCTTGATGTCCTCGATGTCGGTGTCCTTGTGGAGGCCCTTGATAACAAATGTTTGAATGCGCCTGCTGCTAGGGTGCATGTGAAAACATTTTTTTTGTCAATGATATATGCAAAGAAAAGATTTTAAAATGATGATTTTTCATTGAATGGAAATATTCATTAACAAATCCACTAATATATCAAACAGTTTGATAAAAAATTGAAAGAAAATTGATCAAACCTTGTTAAACCCGTTTGCGCAAAAATTGCATGAAGTTGCGGACACAGGTCCGAAAGTGTGATACTCTCCAGGACAGCTATTGCATTCAATAGTTTAGTACCTAGTGCAGAATTTCGACAAACTTTATCTAGATCGACAATATAATGTATTTCGGATTCCCGTATAAGTGATGATGTTATTACCGCTATCAGTTTTACAATTGATTGAAAATGGTGATTCTTGACTTTTGCCAGTTTAAAAAAATTTTTTTACTTCAAAACGGTTGATGTTACAGTATAAGCGCAGAAGACCTTTTATACGTAGAACGAGCGTAATAATAATAAAAAAATTATTTTGAGACAAAAAGCTTGATGACTACTGGACTATTGTAATATTAGGCATGATACAAGTTCCCTGCCATTTAAAAAGATAGAGGAAGAAGGGCAGGAGTCGAAACTAGACGTGGACTGGAAGTATTGTGACACATTCCCTCATTAAGATTTTGGTTCGTAAAATTTCAAGAAAAGCTCGAAATGTGACTTGTCAACTTGTTAACAGTCGCAGTCACTTACACAATTCGATTGATGTTGTGAATAGCGAGAACAAAAAACTTCGTGTGCGCACCTTAAATAACAATTAGGGACCACCTCGATGATTGGTCGACATAGGTTTCGTTTTACCACGACGTGTGCAAAGATCAGAGACAACCGGAAATCAATTGACCTAATTTATTGTCTGGAAAACGCGTCGTCATGGCCATCATTTAGATATAAGGTGCGCTTCATACTACATTTAAAAGTAATAGAAAACTAGGGTGTATACATCATAATATAATCGAATATAATTTATTTAAAAGAACAAACGCGCAGTTTTGATTAAACTTTGAATCATCAAATTTGTAGGTTAATCGACACAGGATATGATTTTTATGGTCAAGTAATTATGATTTATCAATAAATGAAGACACTGGCCATTACTGGAGCATTTGGCCTACATTCCCTCCCCTCGTCGAACAGAGTACACTGAACTCCCGCTTTTTGAACCTCTTGCTTTCTGAACATAGCGTCCTCCCGGCTTCTCTAACTTTTAGCTACCCCTACCTACCCCCACTCTCTCGACGGCGAGTGGCTAATAAGGTCCGTGCGCCATACACTTGTACCGCAGAAGAAGGATCTCCTCCTGACTTCCAGAAAGTTAATTGTTTACGTTCCAAACCACCTTCAGAAAGCGGAAGTTTAGTGTATGAGATCGCGTGAAAAACGACTTTTATCGTAGTTTGGAAAAAACCTTCTGGAGAGAACGAAGATGTTTCGATCAGGGCTACTTCTCTTGGCATTTCATTCTATTCTTATCGCAAGTAAGTGTTTAAATCATTAGATTGTACAATATTCTTTGAAAGGCTGAGAAAAGTTCAACGCTTAGAAAAGTTGCATAATTATCAAAAGACAACGCTATTTCCTACTTTCATGATGAAATCGTGGCATTTCCGGGAAAAACTGTAGTTTATTATTGAATCTTTCTGATTCATAGATGGGGCATCTGGAGGAAAAAATTTTCGAACCAATAATGCTGGGAATGTAAAAACAATAATAGGTGGTAGAGATGCGTCAATTATGAACCATCCGCATCTCGTTTCCGTATATCCAAACCTGAAAAGCATACCTGAACTTACTGAACTTACCGCTAACTTTTGCGGAGGGTCAGTAATTACGTCATTGTTTGTCCTTACGGCGGCGCACTGTGTATTCGCATATACCGACATTAGTAAAGTTTACATTAGTTCGTCGTATGAAAATATATACGATTTAAGAATTATTTTGCATCAAGTCGAGGCTGTAACTATTCACCCAGACTTCAACTGGGGTTCACTAAAACATGACATAGCTGTGTTGAAGGTGAGCAGATCCAACATTCCTAACGTTTTATTACCTGCGATTCACTACTTTGTTTAACATTCACTCTCAATATATTGACACTTTTCAGCTGTTTGAAACATATGGTGCTCTCATACCGATCAATCTACCTACTAGACCCATAGTTGAAGGATCCATATTGATAGCAGCTGGCTGGGGTGCGCGCTCGAACAAAATAGAAATTTCTTCTCAATTACAAGAAATAGACATTAAAGTTATTGCGGCTAGCGAGTGTGAAGTCAAATCTCCTAACTTCGTGCCAACATCTCATGGATGTGCCGAAGGCAACGGCGAGAATTCAGGATGGTATACAGTAAGCAGCGAGTTTAGATATTATTCATACTGAAAAGTTTCCTGCAACAATGAAACCGCCTGAACCATTATTATCTACGTTGTTCTAGGCTGACAGTGGTGGTGGAGTGACCGCAAACGGAACGATATATGGTATCATGTCTTATACAATATGGGAATCACACCCAAAGATGAACGGCTATTTAATGGCATTCACCGATGTTTATGCACATAAAGCATTCATCAAAAGTGTGATGAACACCAGTATGTACGTCGCTTACGACAAGAAATAGAAAATATGAAGCAAATAGATTTTGTATAAAGATATTATTCATTCCCAGAAACATGTGCTTTATATTTAACAATGTCAATACTTTATTGATGGGGATACATGATTAATAATTTTGAAAAGATTTGCGTGTTTAAACAATTGAAAATTGTTGATAATAAAATTCCAAAATCGTTTTCTATTGTAGATGTAATAATTTTTTTTTATTAAAATTGTTTTTTATTCGAAAAACCAGTTCCAAAGTTCCAGTTTCCAAAGTTTTTCATTCGTTCAAACAAATTGTCTGTGTGAAGAATTTCCTTGTTCGAAGAAATATATAACATTCACATAACATACATCATTACAGTTACATCATTCGGTTGAAGTTCCCAAATAGCGAGTGCAAAGAACTTCACATGCGCACCTAAAATAACAAAAATAACCTAACCGGAAATCGATTGACGTTATTTATTGTCTGTAAGACGCGTCGTAATGAACATTATTGAGATAAAAGGGTGCGTTTAAGCGGTTAATAATAATAATTAATACTACATTTAAAAGTAATAGGAAACTAGGGCATACATCATAATATAATCGAATATAAATTATTTTTAGAAACAAACGATAAAACAAATTGTTATAGTCAAGTAATAAAATTATGATTCAGTAATGAATGAGGACACTGGCCATTACTGGAACTTTGCCCCTAAATCCCTTCTCCTCGTAGAACAGAGTCTATGAGATCGCGTAGAAGACGACTTATATCATAGTTTGAAAAAAACCTTCTGCAGTGACCGAACATGTTTCGATCAAGGCTACTTCTCTTGGCATTTCATGCTATTCTTATTGCGAGTAAGTGTACAAATTATTGGATTGTTCAGAAGCGTAAGTCATGTAATGATACATTCACTCTCAATGTATTGGCACTTTTCAGCTGTTCGAAATATATCAAAGCCAAAATGGTGCTCTAATACCGATCGATCTGCCTACTAGACCCATAGTTGAAGGATCCATATTGTCAGCAGCTGGCTGGGGTGCACTCTCGTACGAAATAAAAACTTCTTCTCGATTACAAGAGGTTGACATTAGTCCAATTTTTAAACCTACTCCGAGCCTCCGGAACCTCGATTCTATTGTTCTCTTCATTTTCCACCGGAAATTTAACTTTTATTTGAGTCTACAAGTCCTACATCCGAGATGTGAAGGCGCATTTAGAGGTTTACGCAGTTTTAAACTTATTTCCGAGCCTCTATGTCCTACAATTTCGAAGGACTAAACTCCAATCTGCATCTTAAAGATCGTACTGTAGGATTTGGAGGTGAGAATAAGAGTTAAGCGAGTTCGTAACCTATTTTTAACCCTCCAAACCCTCGACTCTAGATCAAAAATAATATCTTACGATATCAGGAATAATCAAGTGAATCACTCATTATTTTAAATCATGTCTTGTCATTTTTTATTGCATGGAATTAAATAATGTGATTAATATAGATTATAGTAAGAATTATTTTAGAAAATATGATGTTTATTTCGTCACTTCAAAATGCTATTCCAATTCTTTTGTATTAATTGGTATAGCAAGATACAGTTTATTATCGATTGACATTGCAATACAAACCGATGTTACAAACGATATTGGAATAATTACGTAATTGTCTTCTTTCTGACATTCATGGAGATGAGAAATACTGGTATCCACACCTTGACTATCTCGCGGTCTAAATATTGCTGTTGATACAATCGTTTGTACAATAGCATAATGATTTCTTTTACAATCACATTCATTTATGCACACACAATTTCCAGTTTTTATGAAACAATAAATCAAAGCGAATTCCAACCTTCCAGTATTATCTTTAAAAGTTATATGAGAAGAATCAGTTTGTAAAGTCCTTGTATATTGTTCTGATATGTACAGTTTACTATCTTTAAGTAGTCGCAAATACATTTGTATATGTCGAATTGGCAACAACTGACGAATAGCTTGACGTATCGAAGCTGGGAATTGTTCTTCATTAATTAATTTATATGTCCCAACACTGTAACAATGATTGAATATTCTTTCGCAGATTTTGACAGGGTGTCTTTGACCAAAACGAAAATCTCTTATTCGACCTTCGGGAAGTTTATCCAAATATTGTTGCATTTTTAGTAGCTGAGTGTGAGAACTGACAATCTGACAGTCTATATGGCGTGTACCGTGAATCGCATTCAGAAATTGACCATTTAAATCCTCGTATTGGTAACATGAATACGCCCAAAGCGGCCCTAGGTTTCTTACGCACTGTGAAAGATGCAGTATTTGATGGATGTTAATTGAACAAAACTGCAATCCATACAATACTTCGAAATCTTTCACAAACTTGTTTAATAAGTTTGTTGCGTTATCGAGCGTTATATTTGTTATAGAATCTGCACTTAGAAAGGAAACTCCAGCTACAAGTAATAAGTAATGCTGAAAGTAATCATCTCGCATGACCCCATGTAATACTGGCACCGAATAGTAAAAAAACCAATTTTTTAATTCCGAGGCTTTCCAATGCGAAAGGTCCTCAATGGAGCGAGGCATGCGATGAATAAACTTAGGAGGTTTAATTGCAACCAGACGTTCATTAACAACTTGAATCACATTGTACAATGAAAAAGGATAGTTACTGTAAGTTCGATCAAACAATAATGTCAATAACTTTTTAACCACTCCGCCATCGATGCCATGCATTCGGTCGATGCCCATGCCGACAATAAAATCAACCATCAATTTGGAAAATATACAAGGACCTTTAACACCCATCACCGGGATTCTTGTACGTAACGCAGCTTCTGCATACAGCTCAGATTCTGTAGAATTTCTCATCGGGGGATTCGCATTATACGGATAAACATGAGTTGTTCCTCCGGTCGGTAGATGAAAAGTCTCACCCGGACATTTACATGCTGTGCAACCGAATTCCCCGTTAAATTGTATGAAATTCAAAAATTGACATTTAGCAACTAAATCACAAGTACCTATTGATAAAGTTGCTCGCACGTTTATAATAATGCCATCAGCTAAAACAAAATCATGGCCTTCCACAAGTTCTTCAAATTGATGATAAAGTTTATGGACGAATTTATTGGCGTCTGGTTTTTGCGAACCAAACCACAGTGCTGCCAATATTAAATTTCGTTTTTTGTTGCGCTCATTAAATAGCAATTCATTAATAGTTAGATAAATGGGCCATATGCTTACTTTGGAGGATTCGAAAACAGGCACGCCATCCGTGTACCATGTAAAAGTAATGTTGTAAGGATTCGCTGAAAATCCGTTATTAGTCATACCCCTGTACAAATTCCCATCATACAAATCATTAATGGTATCTGGCTGCAAATCGTGTCGACGAAAACGATGTTGTAATTTGTCATAAAAATTTTGTCTCAAAAATAATTCTCTCAACTGTTCGATTATTGACATTTCGATAAAGTAAGCAACTTTTGGATTTTTTCCCAGTCTTTGACATTCAATACGAACAGCTTGGGCTAAATCAAGCTCATTCATACACGATGTACAATAATAATGTTTAGTTGTGCTGGTCAGACCAACATTTGCGAATGAAAAGAATTTCTTGAATTTATATAAACTGTTACGTCTTAAATTCTCATTTATGCAATGTAAATCTATGACGGCCAATAAATCTGATAAACACGATTGCGTAATATTGTGGGTCAGGAAGATAGTGAGAATAAGCAGCATGCTTTGAGCAATTGATATAGGTGCTCCAGTGTACAGCGGTTGGTCATACTCATCCTCGTCGTTATGAGCGTCTCGTTCCTCATCTTCTTCTACAACCTGTTCATTTCCTCTGAGAACTTCTTCGAAAATTTCTTCACCTGCTTCATTATTTCCTTCACCATCTTCTTCCTGTTCGTGATCGTTGTCCTCTGCCTGATGATTATCGGCTTCCTGGAATACATTTTCGTTTTCTTGCCTAACTTCTTCAATATCGGCTCCAAAATCCTCCTCTGCATCTTCGTATTCACTAGCCTCGTCGTACTCATTTTCATTGTTTTCATCGCTCTCACTTTCTCCTGTATTTTCATTCGCATGCCCAGTTTTCATTTGTTCGTTAATGTCATTGTTATCTACAATCTTAATGAAAAAACACAATAAGTTTGTATTAATACATGATCCGATACAATGAAATGGAAGAAAAATCAGGGAAATTGATCAAAATAATGTTATCTTGTTTATCCACACAAAAAAAAACTTTGACTCGATTCGTACTTTCATTTTTGGGTTTTGACTCGACGCATTGATTGACCGGATTTGGCGTCTCGATAACTCGAGCATCATCATTTGGCAGAGCTTCATTGTCATCTTCCACTCGTCTTCTTTTGAAAATACTCTCCACATAATCTCTCCTCCCTCGATCCGAGAGTTCGATAAACGATTTTTTCATTTTAAAGTTATCGACTAGTGAGGAGTGTTCCAAAATTCAACAAAATTGCATTTTACAGAAACAATAACATTCGCAGAAACAAAATAAGCGTCAGAATTTATTTCTGATGTGTCGTAAATTAACGCCATAAATTTCGATTGATCGAATTTAACTGACTTCAGAATGACACGAGCGCCATCTTTACCGCTCTTCATTTTCACGGTTGTAGCGCTTGTTCGGTTTGTTTGTGTAAGTTGATGCGAACGTGACATCGGTTTTCGGTACAGCACGAAAACTTTGGGAGTTAAATCATGCCAACAAAAAAAGTAAAAAACTCTTTAGTGTTAATATGGTGGACAAATTCGGGGCAAAAAGACATAATTGCCGTAACGCAACTACCGCGGAAAAGACGCAAAGAAAATGAGTTGGTTAAGTTGCAATGGCGGGACCACGCTACTGGAATTTCGTCACATTATGAAGCCAAAATAATTGCGTTCGGAAGTAAGTAAATTCCCACACGAAATTACACGTCGAATGCTGCAAAATTCCATGTCTACTTCTTCGACTGATTTTTTTTCATAACCTCATTTTTTGAAGGTGACTTTTGACATTCTCTCACAACATTATTTTTCCATTTACTGCCGCGGCAATTCCCTGTTCGAAGAATTGTTTTCTGCTCACGTGTGGTCATCGTGTCACCAGTGATGTTTATTCTTTATTTGTAGGTAATTACGACGATTTAAACAATATTTTACTGGACAGCGAAGGCACAATCCGCGATTCCAGCACCAAACTTTTTTCAGAGTCCGTCCTCGGAAAGAAGAAAAAGATAGCTGAAAATACCAAAAGTAAGCAGCTAACGGGAAAAGTTCAAAAAAATGATTTTGAACATCGCATTGCCTCAAAACGACCATTATTCCAGCTCAATTCATCGGATCAAACCGCACTACAAGCGTCAACTCTGGGTTGTGTCTCCCAATCGAGAAACAACGGAGAAACGACAACAAACACCCTGCAGCTGAAAAGTTCGAATGAAGAAAGAAATGCTATTGATGATTCACACATAGCAACGATGAATAGAAGTTTTCAGGATAACGAAATCGCACTAGATCTCTCGAACAAAGAAAATTCTTCTTCTAATACCTCATCAAAGGCTGGTGTACTTGTTGCCGAGGGTTCGATGCCTTGTGTATACGAAGTTGCTGACGTTTCCGAGAATGATCATTCCGAAGTATTGGAACATATGGACATCCTGCCAATTGGTCTCGACGATGCACGAACACCAAACCTACCGAGCAATACAGTTTCACGTAAATTTGTATCGTCAGCGACTAACGATAGAGAACCTCGCAGTCTGCAGGTGGAACGGGCAGATAGTAGAGATGATGATGACGCTGATATTGGAGCATTACATACATTTATGCCAAATGAAGGTTATCTTTTTAATTCAACTAATTTTTGGCAACTTTCATCAGCGTACGATATTCAATTTTCATGTATTGATGTTATGTTCTTGTTATTTTACAGTATCACCACGTGATATTCAGTTGTTTAAAACGATCTTGGACGGATTGGAACGAGCAAACGAATATCATAAAAAAAAGAATGCCCTTCTCACTCAAGAAACTGATTTAATGGTTATATATGAAACCAATCTTTGAAACCGTCTTTATTTTGATCTGTTTGTTTTATGAAAGTAATTTTCTTACAGCAGCCAGATTGTTATAACACTCCTGGAGAAGGCAAGGTATTCGAACTATAAATGCTACATCGACATGCATTTTTCCAACGCAGTGATTAACAAATTTTTTATTACTCGTAATTAATTACACTAATTACACTGTATTATTTAGAAGGAGATATGGGCTGGATGCAAAATATATTTTTCATCGCTGACACTCGACGATATTGAGCAAAAATCGAAAACGAAATCCGGGGTAGTAAATTGGAAAAAATGGTATCTCTCATATTGTCGGAAATTTATGGCGATTGTTTGGGAAATTACAGTGCCCAAGGTAAGCGTCTGAGTCCTCATCCTGGTATCGACGGTAAACTTTTCAAAGCATTGTATGGCATGTATATATATGTGGTAATAATGATTAAAGGAACGACGCATTATTTAAAGCCTTTATTTTCCAACATTGATCAAATCAAAATGTCCCCAAACAATACCCATGAAAAGCTACATTGCTGAAATAAATAACGTAACGTGGAGGAAAAGATTCAATAATTCGAAAACAGCGAGTAAAGTAGAAGAGAATGAAAAACTCGCTCCAGATGAAAGTACTTGGAATTTATTTGTTAACCTTTCGGCTCAATACTTGGACATCTTTTGCTTGTATCCAACACAATTCGTTCGCAGTTTCAGAAAGCAACTTTTTGTTTTTCCGGAAAGTTTCCAAAGCAATGGAAAAGAGTCTGGAATGGCAAGAATCGTCGGAGAAAAGATCAAGTCGGATGGAAGAGGTAATAAACTTGCAGTAAATTTAAATTGTTTGGTTGCATTTCCAAAATTCAACGTTATATTTATATTTCTTGCAGTTGCCCGCTCATTACTTATTGCCTGGACTAAACAAGGTAAAGTTTTGAATCCCTCTTCGAATACTCAACTACATTATTCTCGCTTTGCTCGCTACTTTAATTTAGAACTTGAATTAGATTCACTAAATTGCTATTAAACGTATTAAATTTCTATTTTTGAAACAATTACGGTTTTATAAAAGCTTGGCAATTTTCTTATTAGGAAATAAAAGTCAGCTATGAATATTATGAAAAGGGACCAATATTCCTAAGCATTCAGAATATTGTTTCACAGATAGAAAATTCGAAATTCTAATTTTTCAAAAACTTTGAACGCTGCTCGAATACCATTAAATAATTACGTCGTTTTGACGATCGACAAATTTTCTAAAAAATATATAATTCAAATTTCTACAAATTATTTAATTGACAACGCAATTTATCTCCAATAATTTAAAATTTATTGTTTTTGGAATGAGGGTTGGTCTTTATCTCAACACTTGAAAAACTAATACGTGGATGATTACAGGAAAAAATTGCTACAGAATTCGAAATATATTTTTCAAAAGAATCGGTCGCATACATCGAAAAGAGGACATCGACAGGGCCTGGAGTGTCTGTTTGGAGAAAGCTTGTGAAAGAAGCGTTGCTAGAGGTTTATGGCACCAAAATCACGAATTATTCGGCTAAAGGCACACATGATCGTCCTGCTATTGACTCTCAAATATTTCAAGCACTTTACTGTGAGTACTTACATTTTCTAGATTTACATGAACATTATAATTCGCATTATCGCATTAATAGAGTTTTTCATCAGAATCCTTATATTGCATCAACCAGTGAACTTCTCAGTTACCAGTACAACCGGTTAACTTCACTGTTATTACATTTTATTTAGCAAATTTTTCTGTTTCCACTGATAGAACTTGGGAAAAGAACATTATTATAAAAAAATTGATTAGTTTATCACTTCCGTGAACCGAATTCTTTTCATAATCAGAGAAGAAAATTAATATCACTTTTTATCGACTTTGTATAGAATTTTATTGATTTGAATCCAAAAAGAAAAAACTACGACATTGAATGATATTTTTCCACTACTTATGCATGCATTTCTCGAATGACCGAGTTAATAAGAATAATAAATTATAGACTACTCAATTGATAATTTTCATATCTAGATAACTCGAATTTACCAGTATAATCAGTTGTCTCCACTAGCTTTTCTAATAACAACCATATTATACACAATTACCAAAAATTTGTATGAGAAAAATGCATTGAAACCACGTCATCTAAAAAGTGGATTTATAGTTATGATGAGAAACCACAAAATTGGTCATGTACCTCCACCACGTTTATTTTTGATTCAAAATTTGCACACTTTGTAAAGCATAAATTTTGTTACAGCTTGGGCAAATGCACGCTCGATTGATAAAGTACCGATGACAGATTTTATCGCTTTGGTGAATGAAACTGCTTCGAATAAAAGAAAATGTTTGGAATCGAAATTATCGAGCACGAAGAGGCTGCAGAAGAATTCGGTGGATAACGAGAAACTTTCCGAGAAATCTGGCAATTCAGGTCATCTGCAAAGTGATCGAGGAACTGTAGCCAATGACATGGAAATCTCAACAAATGTAACGGCTTCATCAAATTCGGGTAAAGTATTGCAAGTTTCCGCAAACACACGGCCTGATCACCGGACTTCTATTGACACATTTGACCATACAACCCCCATAGACTTCACGGCCTTATCCAATCCGATGGGAGAAAAACACTTTTTTGGAGAAACACGGAGTGTTCGCGAAACTTGCGTCACTTCATTAACTGTACCGACAAATTTTACAGATCCTTATAGTAATACTAATTACGAGCCTACTTCAAGTTACGAGCCTACTACTAATTACGAACAACCTTCAATTGTGTCCGATATTTTCACATCTTCCGCGCAAATTCTTGACTCTTACAATCCTTGCTACTTTTAATTGTAATGAAAATGTCTAAATGTTCATCCAGCATTGAATACGGATGTAATATGTGTCTTTACACAATTTTGTACGGCATATAGAGTGATGTCTAGTTTGTGTTGAATTCAAATTAATAGTTTCAATTATTATTCAAAACATTATTCTGGTATTTCATTTATATCACTATATATTTGATCAATGTCGACGGCCATTGTCAATGTGATTTCTTCATTTCCCGTTAAGATTAATACAAAAAAATATTATTTTTTTTTGAGTTGATAGTCCTGTAATGATCGACGGTGGTGATTACTGTAATAATATGAATACTGTGGAGAAAATCTTATATGTAACATGATCAATGAATAAATATAATATTCTATTCTTAGATGCAAATAAATAACACATCTCATTTGAAAAAAACGGAATAAAAAACTAATTGATTAATTAATTAATTAATTATTTTATTCAAGCCTCAAAATCCTTTAGAGAACTGGTAGGGCTAGAGAAGGTTTAATATACGCTCTCTCAGTGAGGACCTGTAGACTCAGAATTGGTTTTATGAACCGCGTTTTAAGCCTCCACTGTTCCGAAACGGCAATATCGGCTACTTGGAGGCTTAAAGAAAGTTTTATTTTCAATGTTGATACGTGTTTTCTTGGATTCACTTTTGTCCTCCAAGTCCTAAATGCATGGAAATTTTAGTACTCTTTTACTACTAAAAGTCCTAAAAATCAAGGTTTTTAAGGCGAAAAGTGAATTTAAAATTTAGACTCGGGTAGAGTTACCGCGGCTTGGGAGTGTGAAGTCATATCTCCATAATTTGTGCGAACATCTCATGGATGTGCCAAAGACAACGGTGGAAATTCGGGATTGTACACAGTAAGCAGCGAGTCTTGATATAATTCATATTGAAAACCTTTATGTTACAATGAAACCGCCTAAACCATCATTATCTACGTTGTTCTAGGGTGACAGTGGTGGTGGAATGACCGCAAACGGAACGATATATGGTATCATGTCTTATACAATGAGGAAAGGATACCCACACAAGGACAGCTATTTGATGGCATTTACCGATGTTTATGCACATAAAGCATACATCGAAAGTGTGATGAACGTTTTCGCACATTGACGTGATAACTCAATTGTTTCAAAGACTTGCCTGAATTTTGGTTTTGTTAAACCGCTCTAATGATAAAAAATACGATAGATCACAATATCAAATTCCTCAAACAAGTTCACTTATTTCTGCTAAAAACGATGGATCGACCTCGACCTGACCCAACATTCGTTCCGCGTTCGCCTTATCGAATGGTCGATTTCATATACAATATAACGATTGTGTAAGGTTTGGTATTTATCCTTCAAGAAAAAATGTTTGATGTCGTTCAATACACCATTTGAAGTCATCAAAGAAAGTCTCAACGTGGTGGTCGTCGTATCTTGAAGATGTGTAAATTAGATGAAGTTGAAATACGGAATTCCGTCACAAATTTTTCTGTACATTGATTCGAACTCGAAACGCGAAATTTCGAAATGAGCTGATGCAAGCATGAGAAACACTACGCTATTGCTACATGGACTTGTTGCCCCTGTCGTTTGGAACCAATAATTATACAATAATAAAAATATATTTTTGTCCTCGAACAAAATGTCTTCGCTTCACAATTGAGGGCTTGGAAAGCATAACCAACGGAGCGCGTGAACCGCCGAAATGCTCGCCTGACGAAGGCAAATTTCATACAAATCCGAAGAAATTAAAGACGCAAAATATGAAGAAAAAAATATTCTGTGTTGTAGAAAATAGAGTTTGTCACAAATTTTCTTCATGAAATTTGGTTCCTCAACTTGAATTTGGCAAGTTAAAAATTTTAAACCGTAAAACTTCTGCAACATAACAAAAGACGATCGAAACAAAGGAAAGTTACAATTCTTTGCAAGATACAAAATTTTATAAAGAAAATTTGTGACAAATGTTATTTTCTACAACACAGAATTTTTTTTCTTCATATTTTGCGTCTTTAATTTTTTCGAATTTGTATGAAATTTGCCTTCGTCAGGCGAGCATTTCGGCGGTTCACGCGCTCCGTCGGTCATGCTCTCCAGGCCCTCAATTCTTTGCTATATATTTTTTTAATTCGCATGTTAAGCGTTGATTGTTCATAACTTTTATTTTAATTATTATGTTTTACAACAAATAATTTTATCAGGTAACTATTTAATCAGAAAACGTAAAAATTTTGTTAGGATAGTGTTGAGTACGGAATAGCATAGACACGTAACGCAATCGTTAAAAATAAAATATAAATTGTTAAAAACTGAATTCTTCGCTATCTGGCACGTTACGGCCTTATCTAAACGTTCATTAATAGGGAACCTAATCATTCTGCTAGAGCGGCAAACGATTTCGTCAGCATTTCAATTAGTTTATTAATGTTGCAATTTGAGGAACGAAAATCAAGCCTAACTACGGAAAGTAGGCCATCAAAAATAACCCAACAAATAAGCCCAAATATGGTAAAAGTTGGGCTGTCCCTAGCAGTTCGCGGTTACAACCACTTCGGTCGTAACTCGGTCGTAACCGACGGTCGTTTACGAAAATCGCCGAAAATAGCGTATATACTTGAAAACTTGTTTCAGAACTTGATTTCTAATTGAATAGTGAAGACCCTCACAAAAATTGACATCATTTAATTGTCTAAATCCGACAAAAACAGTAAAAAATACACGGCAAGCAATATGATATATACAGGTAAGGTATTCGAACTTATCGATAAGTTTGGATGTACACTTTTATTTTATTTATAGAATACGTAAAAGTACGTCTTATTTTCTTATCATTGTCTAACGATTTTAATTACCAAATTCCAAAAACCACTGCGTGTACACTTTTATATTATTTATAGAATTACGTAAAAGTACGCCTTATTTTCTTATCATTGTCTGACGATTTTGTATACTGAATTTCAAAACTACGGTATTCGCGGTATTCAGTATAAGGTATTCGCGCGTGCGTACTGCTTTCTTACATATAACGAATTGATAAGTTGTACTTTGGAAGAATATCATAAGTAACGATTTAGGAAATTCAGTGTCAACCAATTTTAAATGTTTCAACATTAAACTCTTGAAAATTATTATTTCAACCGTGATAAGTATCCGCCCGTAACCTCAACCTCGTAGACTTACTACGGCTCTACGCTTATCTCAGTGTGGAGATATCCCCTCCCCTCGTCGAACAGAGTATATGAGATCGCGTAGGAAAGGACTTTTTCATAGTTTGGAAAAAACCTCTTTGGACCGAACATGTTTCGATCAGGCCTACTACTCTTGGCATTTTATGCTATTCTTATTGCAAGTGAGTGTTTGAATTATTAGATTGTACAATATTCTCTGAAAGGTTGAGTATGGATGTGATTGCAAACTTCAAGAAATAACAATCCTGTCTGAAAACCAGATGATGCCTTCCCAGGAAAAACTATACGACGGGTCGTAAATGTACCCTAAAAACACATTTGCTACAAAATTTGCTCAAATTCTGCATAAACCGTTTACACAAAATTTACATTGAATTTGACTGCGTCTGCGTCCGCGGATTTGTGTAAAATTTGTGTAGATACACAATCAAGTTTTCGACAATATTAAAGGTTTGAAATAAGTGAATAGACAGGGGGAAGTAATGTTTTTTAACTTTTATAATGTCACTTCAACGGGTTAAGTACATTATTAATTACATTATTCTTTTATTAACATGCTTAGAAAATGTTTACATAATTAACATCGATATAGGGATTTTTATTGTTATTAATGTGTCAAATATTATCTCGAAGTAATGGACTGCATGCATTTTTAATAACATTGAGCTTTTCGCTGTTCGTCCGATTTGAGGGAAAGGACTGATTTACGCAAGAAAACACTCGCGATATAAATCAAAACGAAATAAATGTTTATAAATTGCCACAACCTAAGGAAACTAAACAATGCCTTTATATTTAGGCTTGTATAAAATACTTTTTAGGAGCGTGAAAATTTTATCGTAAGAATGTAGAGCGCCTTGTCGGCGACGTGTCTTTCTGGACTATTAGTGATCGGCGACTATGGACGATTTTATCGAAGCCTTGATTATTTGTACGATTATTTTTAGACCCGACTAATTAATTTTCAATTCTTTTATACGAACAATCGTTAAAAAATCATTTTCTCATTGAATTTTTCGGATCCATAGATGGGGCATTTGGAGGAAAAAATTTCAGAACCCATAATGCTGGGAATGTGAAAAAAATAATACGTGGTAGAAATGCGTCAATTTTAAACCACCCGCATCTCGTTTCCGTTCATCCAAACCTCCAAAGCCTAACTGAACTTGCTGAACTTAACGCTGACTATTGCGGAGGGTCAATGATTACATCATTGCTTGTCCTTACAACGGCGCACTGTCTAGACAAATATACCGACATGAGTAAATTTTACATTCGTTCGTTTTATGGAAATTCATACGAACCAAGACTTCTATTGCACAAAGTCGAGGCTGTATATATTCACCCAGACTACAACTGGAGTGCACCAGAAAAAAATATAGCTGTGTTGAAGGTGAGCAGATCCAACATTCCTTACGTTTTATTAACTGCGATTCACTACTTTGTTCGATAGGTCATGTAATAATACATTCACTGTCGATGTATTGGCACTTTTCAGCTGTTCGAAACATATCAAAGCGAAAACTATGCTCTAATACCGATCAATCTGCCTACTAAACCCATAGTTAAAGGATCCATATTGAAAGCAGCTGGCTGGGGTCCACGCTCAATCGAAACAAGAAATTCTCAATTGCAAGAGGTAGACATTGAAGTTATGGCGGCTATCGAGTGTAAAGACAAATCTCCTAGCTTCGTGCGATTTTCTCAAGGGTGTACCCAAGGCAACAGGGTAAATTCAGGATGGTATACTGTAAGCAGCGAGTTCAGATATTATTTATACTGAAAACCTTCATGTCACAACAAAACCGTCTAAACTATCATTATCTACGTTGTTCTAGAGTGACACTGGTGGTGGAGTGACCGTAAACGGAACGATATATGGTATCATGTCTTATACAATATGGGAATCAAACCCAAACCTGAAAGGCTATTACATGGTATTCACCGACGTTTATGAACATAAAGAATTCATCGAAAGTGTCATGAAAGCTACTGCAAAATCGACGTGATGATTCAATTGTTTTTGTTGAGAGTAGCAAACATTTAAATTTCGCGGCATCGGTACGATAGCGTCCATCTTGCTCACGTGGTCACACCAGCGCTACCTGCTTCAGGTCGTACTCATAACCACGTCGTGTGTACGGCTCTCTTTTCTGTTACAATAAATATTCATGTTGAGAGTCAATTGTGTAACCATTATTTCCATATCAGAATCCTCAACAGTTGTAAAGATATGCCTCAATTGTTTTC
>JABFQM010001409.1:0-21487 GCA_022816865.1 Zelostemma sp. ZL-2020
CCCGTGTGTCGAAAGTACAACTTTCGGCACGCCAGCTGATTCGGCAGCTGATTCGGCAGGAATCCGCCATTTTCGCATCGCTCCAAAGGCAGCGAAAGCCGAATTTTCGTTGCGCGTGTCATGAAAAGAATATTTTTCGCTATCAAGTTATATCAAATTTTAATAATTTTATTGCACGTCGCTATGCAAAATCTTTGAAGTGAAATTAAGTACAGTTTATAATTCCTGTTTAACAAGTTTGGAATTTGATTCGGAAGTAAAGAGTTCGTAATTTTTTCAATTTACAGTTTTAAAAAACTACAAATTACATATACAAACGTCTCGGATGCATCTTTTCCAAATGACCCAATTTCACTACTCGCCAAATTCATGAGATCGTTGTATGATCGCTTTGAAAAAACAACTTTTAAATTACGATACAAGGCACTTTTACGCAAATTTACATATTTTGAAAAATGAAATTTGGTTTTTGAAGAAAATGTTCGACGGTTGCGCCAAGTAATCTTAGGAATTCTTCGGGAAACAATTTCCGTTTTACGCCAAATTATCGTTCAATTCAAGTAAAAATGTATATTTACAATTAAAATTACTCGTAACATGATCTCCGGCCATTTGTATGAAGTATATTACATTATTTTCGATTTTTATACAACTATATACATGATTTTTTATACTATCAACCGAATATCAAAATAGATCGTTTTTTAGAAGAGAAAATTCCGACTAAAAGACTCGTAAGAAATTTGATTCGCGAACTTACAACTATTCTACAAACTTTAAAGAGCATGTCAAAACTTATTTAACAGTTAATTTGGATGAACAATGGGTGTCTAATAACATTTTTCATAAACCACGCGCGCGTGCACATTTACTCCCATGCTAATGAAAATACTCAATTATAAAACGACGATAAAATCGGATATCTAAAACATTTGTAAACTTGTGCAACAAAGCACTCAAACATAATCAGTCCCATTTTCAGCAAACTTTGATCGATTGCACTACATTCTACGGAAGATTTGGACCGAAATTAAAGCGTTTCAGAGCCGCGATAAAACAGGAACGTTCTTATATTTCAGTAGCTCGAAATGCAAAAATCGTTGCCAACAGATTAAATGCAGAAAATCACATTTTAACACCTAATCGAGTAAAAACCATGAAAATAAGTGATCGATCACTTTTATAGAATTGAATACATTTGCGGTAATGCGGCAAGTTTCTAAAGATGCAAATTTTTGTAAATAATAAAGATGGATATCGAGTTTCCATGTTTGGAGAAAAGAAATACAAATAAATAACAATCGACATTTCAGTTTTTCCTTTCCCGAGCAATAAGCATTCAAGCTTACACGGCTTCTGTTCTTATAAGACCGGCGTGACTGTTTTTGTCGACACTGGAGTCTTCTAACGAATCGAGGTCCAGAGCAGATTCTATCATGGTAGTATCTTGAAGCAGCCGTAATTTAGAAGCTGATAACGGAGTCGAAATCGTAACTGCTGGTATGGAAACGTCCAAAGGAGCCGATGGAATGATGGTCTGGCGAGGTGGCAGTGGAGCAATCTCGTCGATATCAATCGGCGCAATATTGAGCGATGCTATCGGCATTTCGTTGGCAACGAGATGACAAACGCTATTCGTAGTGCTGACTAGAAATGCAAATAAAAAAGAAAAGATTAATTGGTTTCTGTAACAATGCAAGCACTACTTAATTTCATAAATATTTGTCGAGTCATGACATTGGAAAAGTATAGGGCGTATTGAGAATATGATTTTGAACCAGATTATTCGCGTTTTTCAAAGCTCTCGGTTTGAGCGTCGTTTTAAAAAAATTTACAGGGGCAGATGAGAAAAGTCACGAGAAGAACATGCTTGAGAAAACGTGAACTTACCAAATGACATACGCCGAGCTCTCGATTATTGCAATGAGCAACAGAAAAAATGTGTTAAAAAGAGTCAATACATGATTTCTTCTGCAGATACAAGTTAAAAAACAGTTGAAAAAGTTGGCAAAAATTACAGATAAATGAATGCATCTCTGTCGAAGCGCGGAGTAAGAGGCGAAAATCCACTATCATATTCGCTATTAAATTGCAGAGGAAGCGAAAAAGAAAGACTTGTTCCAAATGATTTTCAAACCTCGTCATTAGCGCTCATCGAGCTCATAACAAATGTCCTATTGACGAAATCTTCCTTACTCGGGCAAGGATCATTCGCGTAAAAATTCGGGCTTGTCACCAAACCCGAGCCGAATTTCTGAACAAAGTCAATCGCTGTTTGCCCTATCACCGGAAGACCGGCAGCGGGTAAAAAGTGCCCCGCGTAAGAAGCGCGATCCGCGCACCTAACACTATTGTACGTCTCGCGCCTCCCGTGCCGTGGGATCGTTTCCTCCGAGTACTGCCGAGAAAACTTTCTCGGATCTTCGGGGTAACTCTGAGGATACTTGGAAGCGTGCACGAGTTCAAACGCATAATTGCGATTTTCAACCGCGAGGCCGTTTTTCGAACAACGGTGGTACTCTTCGCGACACCTTTGAGGATACTTTTGCAGCAGGGTTTCTTCGCATCTATAAGAGGAGTACTTGGGATACTGCTGTTGCGGCAACATTTCTAGTTCGTTGGATTTTGGAGAGTGCGAAAAAACGATTCGCGGCGTGAAATAGTACTCGTTATGGCATTGCCGTGGCAAGGTGTTTTCCTCGGCTCGATAAAGCGCGAACTCACCGTTTCCCGAGTCCATTCGCGGCGAGTTTTGTCCCTCGATAACAAGATTGTTCATAGATTCCGACATTTCGTTGTTGTTCGAAGTCATCGGCAACGTCGACACACCGTTTTCCTGTGTAAATGAATACTTGTATACTTGTATGATAAACACGAACTCAAATATGAATCGACTGGAAGATTCGCATGTGGATTACCTGAGGCTGAATGATTTTCACGGTCCCATAATTTTTATTATTTGTAATAACACTGCTTTCCCCACTTCTTTCCTGCTCAGCTCTGAACTCGGGCGTCACAACGCCTCTTCGATCTGGAATAAAGAAATTTAATGAATATCTGTTCAAAGGTACTAGATTAAAGAAAAGTCTATGCACGAGGAATTAGTTATTTACCTATGAGACTAGGGGGAGCGGGACCGCACAAAACGTAAAAATAATTCCAGCAAATGTTTCCTTGGCTGTAGGGATTGAAACTTTCTTGTCCCCTTTTGCTCGTGAACGATCCTTTAAGCTGAAAATTGAAGCATTTTTTTCTACGTTTAGTATTCAGTTCCTGAATTATATTATTGGTGTCACTCCGTGTTGCGTTGAATGTTGTAAGTGCGATCAGAGCAATGACAAGTTCACCTCTTTTTTCTTTTAAAAATTAGACTTTTTAATCCGGCCTTTTTACGTAATAACTTGGAAGGAATTTATAAGTTTTATGATATTGTTATTATTACTTTGAACTCAAGTGTAAAAGAAGAAATTTGTTTATACATTCATGTTAAATTCATTTCAGATCCCTGAAGAGGGCCTGGAGCAAAAACCAAAATCTTGAGTTTTTTAAATAAAAAGTCTAATTTTGAAAAGAAAAAAAAGATGAATTTTGCATTCCTCCAAAAGATTGCACTTACAATTTCCTGAATTATACTTACATCTTCGTTGGTGGTTTGATTGCTTGCCGTAAGGTACGTGTGAAAACCAGCAAGCCCAAGAATGCTCCAAATTGAAATGAAACATACTGTAGCGACTACCACGCTGCCAGGGGACATTTTTACAGCTTCTAAAAAAGTCTTGTTATCTCGGGTAACTGGAAAAATTGACAAATGCAACTATTAAATTTCAAAGACCGAAATCGGCGATAAATTATAGCAAAATAAAAGTTCAACTCACGCATTGTAATATGAGTTATGGCACAGGCAAATATAAAAACGCACAGAAACGATAATGAAACTATAAAGGCATAAAAGAATCTGTAATTCCTTCGCCCCACGCAGTTGCCTACCCAGGGACAATGGTGGTCAAATCTCTCTGGAAATACATAAACGAAATTATAATTTGCTCGATCTAACAATACTTGACAGTCGATGACTGAGAGAACTTTGTTTGAATTTACCTACGCAATTGTCACATAAACTACAGTGTGACGCCCTGGGAGGCCTGAATATCTTACACGTGAAACAATACTTCAATTTGACCGGCTGTCCTCGGATGAGGATCTCTTTTGTGCGTGGAGGAGGCCTGTAAGTCGGTGAATTGCCGTTATTTGGCACTTCTAAAAAGTAATGCACTTCAGTTAACGTTTACGAAACAGTACTCTTAAGTTGCAATTGAAAATTTACCAATTTGTTTCTCAATGTACGCGGCTTCGTCTGGAGTCGCCCGTGGTATGACTCCGGGGTCACTGAAGCTCGTTCGGAACAAAGCCGATACAACGAAAACAAAAAGTAATCCACCTATCGCTGGAATAGCAGGCGTCATATTCATTGCCAAGTAAGGACAGCTGCAATTATCATCCATTAATATTTTTCGAGGAATTTTATGAGGATTTATTGATCGTTAGAAAAGGGAAAAATCTTACTCAAATGCAAAAAATAGTCCACTGGTTACGGCAATGAGGCAGACCGTAATGTAAAATACGCCCGTCTGCGGGGCCATCATGACTCTTCCATCGCAACAAAATCGGTTCCTGCCGGGAAATAGTTCCCACTTTCTCGTTATGTGCGGCATTTTGCACGTTACAATTTCTTGATTTTTCATAAAAACCATCTAATCCAGGTCCTAGAAAACTGCAACAAATACAAGCCATGTTATTGCATTTATCTTCCGTTTTAAACCCTTCAAATTCAAAGAACGTGATGATTGCGTTCTACTAAACAGAAAAAAAGGAATTTTCGTTGAATCATAATCATTAATTTTGTTGCTTGAAAAGTAATTAACGCATCACAACAACACGAAACTCACACGTTGCCGTTTCTGGTCGGCTATTTCATCCACTAACTATTCCATGAAATCGAAAAATTCTGGTCAACTTAACCTCACTTGTTGTTTTTTCTCACGGGTAAAAACAGGTTTTGCATTGTACCACAACAACATTCTCCGACTTTTGGAAGCAGAAAGGCCGATCCGTCACCTTGAGAATCATGAGCTCAACATCAATTGTCACTTGACGTTCGGGAGCGCACTTTTGGACGCATTTTGGAGCACTTTGGCAGTACTGGAATTCTCGTTCGATTAGTAGCGACTGCCAATATACACACATATGTACATCCGTACAAACATCACGGAAGAAAATTAACGAGCAACTTGGAGCAAACCGCAGAATCAACGTTGTACAAAAATGTCAAAAATTCGACAGAAATGCTCTATTTCAATCATTTCGATGGAAAATTAGTAACGTTGTTTTGCCAATGTTTACCTCTGCGGTGTCACGATCTTAACGTTATTTAGTATGCATATTTACGATATTTACAGGCTTACACGGAAAATTTAAAATGAGAGGATAAATACGATAGAACGCGATTGATGTCAGTGAAAACTATAATCGGGAGAATCCAGGAAGTAGGTCCGCCATTTTTAGACGGAAACGGATTGGTCTGGTTTTCCATGGCTCCCATTCAAATTTATACTCGAATCTACACTACAAATTTGTTATTTTATACGTTAGAGAGACGGTATATGTCCATTGTTTTCAGTATATGTAACGCGGCTAATCTTCAATAATCAAATTGAGAAAATAGAATTTACTTGATGCTACAATAATAGATCGAGTCAATAGTATAACAGTGCAATTCGTATAAACTAAGAATATCTCAGATTTGTCAATACTTTTATTATAGACTTTAAGGATTTGTTTGGAATTCGTGGCATACATACATCGCTGGAAGTTTTATAAATTACTTTTCTCATGAAAAAATGAGTTCATCATCAATCGTGCAATTTTCTCCAGTAACTATATCAAAAATTGATTATTTGAATGCAGATGAAAGCGCAACTTAATATCCCAGTTAGAAAATAGGTCGCCGACGCAATGCAGTATTGAGTTCGTAGATCATAAGCATTGAGATACGTAAGGACAATAATAAAAATTGCAAAAACTATTATATACTCTTTACAAATGCGGAAAAGTTCGGCTCAATTAGTTGACGATACGTTTTACGTCTGCGATAGGATTAAAGAAAGATCCTCGAACTCTTTACGATTATAATATTTTAAACATGCAATATCATTCGCTCAAAAATCGAATTCCGTCCGGGCATTCCGATTGCGCATGCGCAGTTGGATCGCGCTCTTCAGAAACGCGGAAGGGTCGGTGGGGTGGAAGTCGCGAAGATCAAAGAGAGCGAAAATCGACGCGAAAGTCGTTAATGTCCGCAAAAATCAACAACAAACAAACTAAAACCCTTTGAATCGCATGTAAAAAGGTTTGTTGTCATGCGAAAACAACAGAAGGATCGAGCGCAAGATCTAAAAAATAACGACGAGGATCCCATAGAATAGATGCGCATGCAGGGCGATGTATCGAGCCCCGGAGAGTCGGATTTTTTTTTCCCGATGATTTTGCCCCGGTGACGCGCGCGAATCGAAAAAGAGATTGCGAATTGCGAAAGGAATGAAAACGGCAACGAAGGGGAGGGAAACAGAGGGAACAGACGCAAACGCTAAAATATCAAGCAGGCAGCAGCAGCTCGGCTTGATGCGATCGATGCGATAAATGGATGCGTGCGATTGGTAGTCGGGAAAATCGATAATGAACAGGGGGCACCCTACCAACACAAGCTCACGCTGCCGACCGACCGCGGAAGATGGAGCAAAGACCGAAATATCGATTTTTAGGCCCTCACGCGCGGCGGCCAGGCGGTTCCATTGGCGGCTCAATGCGATGCTCATATTTGCCTCGTGCATACGTACATACAATACGAGCATCATCATACAAGCCAACATACGACCGTGCAGTAACCGTGTCCGTCAAGAGCCACCTTTCAAAACATATACAGGCGAGGCGCGCGAACGCGAGTCTCGAACTTGAACCCGGAGAGAGTCGGAAAATCGTGATTTCTTCTCAACTAATTCCAAGCTATTGACTAATCGGGTATATACCGGTGCTGCAAATCCTGCGGGAATAAAAACACGGCCAATGACGTCAGGTATTTCTTATATTATACATCCCTTTATCATGTATATATACGCGTGTCTTCCTGCGAATATCCATTTTTATGTGCGTTCATTGTCGCATTATTTTCGCCTTAGTCGCATGCGTCTTCGATTCGCGCTGCTGCTGCTTTTTAACTTAATTTTCACTCAAATTATTTTAGCGAGGGAAAGAAAGTATCGCTTCATTTTTCATTTCTTATTCGATTCCTGCGATTATACCGCTACGGAATAAAATTGATCCTCATGGTGAAATGCCTCGCTAAACTTCTGAAGCGAACCATCGGAGTCTTCGAAATCAGGCATTGTTTAATCGATATATCGATAAAGATTGTCCCAATGAATTACGGGGTGTACATCCGTTTATAATACACACATTTTGAAAACAATAACAACCTGGATAATTTTGATAGTAACACCGGAAACATCGATTGCGTTCTCCAAATGCTGCACATCGTTCAATCAATATCGATCGGTGCGGGCCGACACAATGACAAACTAAGAAAAATCAAAATATGAATGAACGCACGTTAATATTTACATTGTTCAAAACTTTGTTCTTTACTTAGAAAAAATGGCCATCGCTGCATCCGAAAATTATCAGCTGAAATGGCACAGTTACGGGGCTCACATGCACAGCTCGGTGGCGACGTTGTTACACTCCGAGTCCTTCGCGGATGTCCTCCTGGCCACGTCCTGCGGTCGTCACGTAGCGGCGCATCGTTTCGTCCTCGCCGCGTGCTCCTCGTACCTCAGCCACATTTTTCAAACTTGCCACTTTGGAGCCAACACCAATGCACCAATTATCGTCGTGAGTATACTGATAATACAGGTGTACTCAGCTTGTTAATTTGCCTTTTACCGTTTCTCAGGTACTGCCTACGGAAATTGGCTACCGGACCCTCAAAATCCTCATTCAGTACATGTACAGCGGGGAAGCCACGGTGACAAATGACCAGCTCGAGGGAGTCCTCAAAGCCGGCGACATTCTGCGTGTCCGTGGTCTCTGGAGGTCCAACAGCAGCAGCAGCGCGGGCAGTAAAAAGGAAAACATTCAGTCGAACAACCAGAAAGTCGAGCGGGACAAGAGGGAGCAATTGCCGTTGAGCGGTCATATTCAGAAGATCAAGTTGGTTCAGCCTGCAACGACCGCTTCTGAGAAGGTCACCGATGCAGTTGGCGAACTCTCGCAGCCGGACAATGCTACGCAGCAGAGTAGTTACGTTCCGTCAACGACGCCACCGTCGCCAACGACGACGAATGCAGGAGGGGCAATGGCAGTAACAACGATGTGCACAACGACGACGTCGACGCAGAAGGTCACTGCTAGAAAGAGCAGCAGCAGCAGTTTGGAAAAGAACGATAAGAATGATGACAGCAGCAATGACGGGGAGAGCAAAGATTCGGAGGAAGAGCAGAACAAGAGCAAAGAAAGCGTGGAAAGTAATGGGAAGAAGAGGAGAATTGATACGGAAAAATGCAAAAGCGAAAGTGGAGATAACGTAAGTGTTCTGAATTTTATATTCGTTTGATGGTTCTGAAATTTCATTATTTTCGTTTTAGTCCATGTTGAGTTCGGAGCTTTTGGTGAAGGACGAACCTATCGATTGGGAGGAGATAATCGATCCTTCCGAGTCACTGACGATAGACCATGAAATTGATATCAAGCCGGTATAGTTCATTTAACTTTGCGATTGTTTGCATGCAACGTCAATTTGGTTTGGGTGTTTTTAATTGTTGGAAATGTGCTTGCAACTGCAGGAAATCGTACACAGTGCGGACGAAGACGGAGACATCGAGGAAGAGGAATACACGCCTCTCACTTGCGATATGTGCAGTCAAACTTTCAACAGGCCATCCGATTGGGTGCGTCACATAGAGTTCACGCACGCCGACATGACGGAGAATCGAAGGAAAAAGCGGAAGGTCATTTGAATTGCTCGTCCATTCCTTTAGGTAGAAAATGATAAATTCGCAGTTATTAATTTGCTATGTAAATTTTATGCCTGGACAGCTGGATACAGATGACGAAAGTAAGGATTTTCCGCCATTGAAATGCGATCTCTGTGGTAACGCGTACCCGACGCCTCAAGAATGGGTAAAATTTTATGCATCGAGTTGTAAAAGATAAATAATGGACAATTTTGTAAAATGAGTAATTGTGTTGTAGGTGCGTCACATTCAAACCGAGCATACGGAGGAACAACTGGCGCGTATGAACAATTCTGCGCCACCAAAGCCAAAAAGAGTTCACAGTCATCAGAAGCTTTGCAACATTTGCAAAAAAGTATTCCCGAGTCACGCGTCTATGGTGATACACCAGAGAACGCATACGGGCGAGCGACCATTTCTCTGTTCCTACTGTAAAAAAGGCTTTAACGTGAAGAGCAATCTCCTGAGGCATCTTAGGACGCTGCACGATAAATTCGTTCACCCAAGCTTATATGGAAGCAACGGAAACAAAAACTCTTAAGGATCTCTTACGAATAACAAACTCTTCGAATGAATAACGTCGCGTGTACAGAATGTTATCGGGGCTCGGACACTTTTTACAAATTCAGTTTCAAATGTAAGCTTTATTTTGAAGTTTATCTCGTTTGAATGATTCTTGAATGAATTCGAAAAGATTTGTATTTAATGTCTGAGCCCTGAATGTTATACGGACTACAGTGAAATGTAGGCTCTTTCTTTTGGGAAAAAAGGCTCAATCGTAAGACAGTATCACGCATTGTACACATTATAAGAGAGATAAACATTTACGAATTCAATCAAACTTCTTAGAAGCTTAGATCGACTAAAAAAAGCCATGGTATCGTCCAAAACGTTTTTGCTTCCTCATAATCTTAACTCTAAAAGTTTTTTTGAATCTTCTTCAAAATCAAAACGTAACTTCCAGTCAAGTCTTTATTATGTTTTGTATAAATATTTCATTTTATTAACGCTGGTAGAGTAACGTTAAACCAAAAATTATTTTTGTAATTAAAAATAAGAAAAATAAAAAACAAAAAGTCATATATTACCAAGGCTTTTTTTTAAACCAAGGAGTCTGATGAGTATTGCCAAAGCATTTGATTGCGTTCAAGTATATTCTTTTGATTCCAGTAATAATATAATAGTAAGTTATCAAACCAGAAAAAAGATTGAAAGAGTTTTAAATATTATAAAGGACGATGTTTCGAAAGCAGCAACGGAACAAAGTACGAGGAATGGAAATGATTCTTTTAAAAAGAAAAGAAAAAAACTCCAAACCTGCATTGGTTGCTGCTCAGGATCGAGCGTTTACTTGTAAAAATTCCTAGTTTGTACACAGTCTACTCAAAATTAAAATCGTATACTTTTAAATGATGTCATCCGTGATAACTCTCTCATTCCGACAGTTCATAAGCTAATTATGTATTTTTATATTAAAGTAGCTTATAAAGTGCTAGTTTTAACATAACTAAGATTAAAAATACAACTATACGACTCTAGAAATACAGGAAAAAAAGAAACAACCATGAAATTCCAAACTCTAATTAGACTTAGGACATGGAAATAAATGATATTCGAATTTTATCAAAAAAGTTTCAAAATATATTGAATTTCTACTTACGTACAGTAAAACTTAATGCTATCATTTAAAGAGCAGCGCGAATCGGAGAAAAGACAACGTTGAGAAATGTTTGTGTCATTCTATTACAAAATATTATAAAATGTAGTGTCAATTCTATGCTGCGCTAAGCCAAATGACAATTGAATGTAAAATTAAAATAATACATATTTAATCTTCGGAATAACATCACGTCTATATTTCAACCTATAACTCGATGCTTCTTTTCAATTTTTCTTTTTGCCGCTCCATCGAGCCGATTTCAATTTTCGTCTTCCTCGTCGATTTTAGGAGCTAAGTAATACCTTATTTGACCAATTTCACCAATTTTGTACTCGCACACAAGAGGCACGTCAGCTGACATCGAGAGTAGTACTTGAGCGTACAATGGAGTTGCTTTTACAAAGTTAGCGAGGTAGCGAGTAGAGAAAGTCAACTTCACGGGTTCCTGCATATCAATTATGACAGCACTTTCTTCTTTGTCAGAGTCCGCTGTTTGAGCCAGTTTCACGTTTGCTAGAAATAATCAATGTAATTATTGTATTTCCAAGTTATGTCTTTTATCCAAGCACAAAATAACTTTGAAGATTACCAGTCCCCGTGTCACCAGAGGCGCTGAATTTAACTCCCTCTTTCGAACAGGCGATTGTAATCGATTCGCCAAATTGGTTCAGGTCCCTCACGATCCTTGCGAATTCCGCAGATGGCATTTTAATGGTGCATGCATAGAAGGTTTCCTAAAAACATACAATTTTTGGTTTAATTTTACATTCAAGTAACGCATCTTTAAAATTGAGCTACAAATATATTAAAATGCAAAAATAGACCCACTGGTATTCCTAAATGTTCTTGATCCATATTGATGAGTTTCATTTCAAAGTCAGCCAGTTTTTCCTTGTTTGACGATTCGAATATGAAAGTGATGGAATCATGGTTGTCGTGCGCTCTCAACGTTACGGAGTCCTTTTCGCTGGCGCATTTGAAAATCTTAGACATGCTGAAAAAACAAAACATGGCTGTGCATTCTTTTCAATCTTTACAAAAATTAGTCCCTAACCAATTTTTTTGTAAATTTAAAATAAAATAGGAAATTGTGAATTTTCAACTGACGAGGTGATGGCGGCAATTCGTTTCATAGACAATTGGCACATTTGTTTAAATTTGTTGTTGTATGGTATAGATAAATAAAGCAAAAACCGAAAGAATTTAAAAGGCTCGCAAATTTTGCGAGTTTGGGAAAGACTTAACCTAAAAATTGCGAAAGGTAGATTGGCGCGTAATAGAATGCAACATCGAATTTCACCTGGAAATGCTCATGCCGATGGACATGTTTCTGTCGCATCTGAACTTTTCGAATCCGTCGCTCCTGAGGTTCAAGGAGACGAGGGACACGTGAGCGTTGTCCATGGCTTGGAGTTGAATCCCGGAATCGGAACACTCGAAGGTCGCCTCATTTAAGAGATCTTTTATTGCGTCGAGCACTTTTTTCAAAAGCACACTTTGCTCCAGACGTGCCTCAAACATGATTGTTGGTTGGTAAAGATTTCACGGTGTGAAATGAGGACGTAAATTCGAAAATAAAAATTGTGTATAGACAAACACCGGCTGAACGACGAACAACGAACCCAAACGGCGAGCGGCATGCACTGGGGTTTAGAGGGGGAAATGCGCGCTCGTTTTCCGCGCCAATTTCCTCAAAAGCGCCGGAAACAGATGGCTAGATCTTACTACGCGATTCAAAAAGTTAATCCTCAATTTTCAAACAATACGACGCAAATAAGAAATTTAACTCATTATAAAATTGGATTAGACTAGATTACACGCAACATTTCTTGTACAATAATTTTATTGAACAAGAAATGTTTTCCGAAAAATGTACTCAAATTTGTAAATCGACAGACTAGACTATACGTCAATCGATAAATTATAAACTTCACACCTTTTTTCTAACATTTTATCATTTAAAATTAAATAAAAATTGTGAACGGTAAATGGTTTTCAACTTTGATTAATTTTTTTTTCACAAGTATCAAAGTTTACTTTTCATCACAAATTGTTAAAATTATTGCGAATGCATTAATTTACAGTTGAAGTAATTGCATAATTAATTAATGCCAACAATAAATCCATCTATTCAGTATAACTACGAATTATTAGAAGAAATAGGACAAATTATAGGCTTGGAACATGCCACAAGTGAAATAAATACACATTGCATTTAATAGACAAAATATAATGCAGAAAATAAGAATTCCAGTTACAATAAATACTGCAATAATACAAATTAAGAATATTCACACCTTTTGCAAATATTTTCGCATCTTGGAGTACCAAGGGCTGCAGAATATAAACAATTACACGTTAATTAATAAATATATTCAACCTATAAAACGTTTGGAGAATAAGTCACGTATAAATATGTATGCATAAAATCTATAACTAGAATCAATAATTATAAGTGTAAAACTACTAGAACTACAAAAATCAATAGTTCCAGTATACTATATTAATTGATGGAATATGTTTTTTATTGCATGCAGCAATACTCTTTAAGGTGATTCAAGAAATACAGCTTTACGTTACTTAAAATATTTTCAAAACATTATTTACAATTCAAGTCGAAATGAAGGATTTCCCGAATCGACGGGAAAATGTCAATTGGCTCAACTTTGACATCTCATTTCTTAATTTAAAAAGTCTTCCATAGACAAAATTGCAGTCAATTTTGTCACGATTACCAGTTAATATCATCAACGGCATTATCCAAGTTATTGAACATTTCATCCAAATTCTGAAATAACAAAAGGTGCAACGTGAGATTAAAGATCAGCAATGAAAATGAAACAGTAATCAAAATTACTCACGTCAGACGACTCGGTATTTTTAACGCGCTGATTCCGATTTTTGCAAGAGTTATTAAAGAAATCGATATTTTCGTTCTCGTCATTCTCGTCCTCGTCCATGGGTAAATCTTCGGTTTCTTCAACGTCGTATGCCTTGTTCGAATCGTCGTCTTCATCGTCATCGTCATCATCGTCGTCATCGTCATCATCTTCTATTTCATCATAATCAGCTGGCTCCTCTTTAATATCAATCAAAATATTCATTGATGAGTTGTCCTGAGAAAGCGGAGGCGGTATTTCAGGAGCCAATGGAATTTCTGACAGTTTCGAAGCCTGAAAAAACGTTTCAATGATATATTTTCACTTGTACTATTTATACTTAAAGATGAGATTTCAACTGACTCGAAGTGACTGGTGTTGTTGTTGTTGCTGTAGCTCCTGCTGCTGCTGGGCTTTTTTCGCCAGGGCAACCATCATGTCCGTAGACGTGACGTTATTCTCTTGCTGCGCGTTGCAAAGTTCAACACCGTCGGGTACGTTGACGGACTCGTTTTTGAGCCTCTCGTCATTCACTGCGTCTTGACTTCCTTTACTTTCTACAGCATCTGTGTCTTTGGCGATTATTGTCGCATTATCTTTGGCTTTTTTTGCAATTGCTTTGGTTTCACCCGGAAGGCACGTGTTGCCGCGTTGTCTTCGAAATCGGACTATAATGCTTCTCGTATCCCACATCAGATCGTGGGACTGCTTGTAAGCGACTATGGATTCGTCCACGCTGTTGTACCTTATGAAAGCGTACCTGCAACAAATTATTTTGATTAGTTTGTCGTTTTCTGAAAAAATGTTTCTTACGATGAACGTAAACTTACCGAGTATTTCGCATCTTTTGAGCGTACCCCACGTCAACCCTCGCAGCCGTCGGGAACTTGCTCTTCACTTCGTTAACATTCACGGACTCCGGAAGGTTTCCTATGTATAAAGTGTAAGGATCGATCTCCTCAGCCATTGGATTGTCCTCATCTCGGAGGGACTTCCTCTCGACTTTGAGACAACCAACGCCAAATTGTATTTTTTCCAGGTCCTTTATCGCCTCGTCGATGTCAATATTCTCAGCCATCTGAATGAAACAGTACCGTGGGCCACTTGGACTTTGGAAGTGGATATTTTGAATACCCGTATGAAATTTCCGAACAATGTCCTTGTTCAGATCTGGATCAGGAAACTTGATTATCAGACTTTGAGCCTTAATCGTTTTGTTGTATTCGTTTTCGACTTTCAAGGCTTTTTCCGCGTCCTCTCGCTTCCAGGGCCGGCTTGGGTAACTTTGCGACATTGGCCTTCTTTGTTTATTCTTCTTCACCACTACCTCATCCTGAAATCAAAAATTCAACATTGTCTCTTCAATTCATCAACGACATTTTCATTATTCTATCAAAACTTTCATCTTCAAATTCTAATTCACCGTAGTTTTGGAATTCAATGTAAAATCACACAAGTGTAATTTATTGTATCTTGTAATGTTACTTTTGACTGTATTCGCTGTTTTTGTCAATTTATAAATTCACGTTTACATTTCGTTGTGTGATTTTAGTAAACTGCCCTCTCAAAAAGCACAATCTTTCTCATTATTACTTAAACGAATTACTTTTTTCTCCTTGGTAATTTGGTATCTCCTTTTAAATCTGAACAACCATCCGGCAGAACACTCGAAATTTTTGTAATTGAGTCTACGAGCAATTGTTTCACACTGATGTTTTAAATTTATTGTGAGAACTTTGACGCCACGACTTTTCTCACTTTTGTACCATTCCAAAAGTTCTTCAGACAAATCATGTTTAGCACTGTTTCGCATTCTTTTCATTTTTGCATCAAATTTCTTTTCCTTAATACCACTTATGATTTTATCCTGCATTTTCCAAATCGTGGAAACGGTGGATGCATTTAGTTTTAATCTTTGCGCGATAGAAGTATTGGATTTGCCGTTTTTTAAACACTCAATTATTTCCAATTTGACGCCGAGGGATAAGACTCGTCTTTTGGGAGAAGCCATAATCTGACCGTCTTTTTGTTACTCGAGGTACTTTTCCTGGATTATTTATACCTCGATTTCATATCTCTACTTTAGACGTAGAATATCAAATGCGCGTCTGAATGTTAAAATTTGCTGCGTACTCGGAAACAGGTAACACTATTGTCCATGTTAGAAAATGTGACGATGAAAACAAAATCACTGAAATGACCAATAATTGTTTGTACAGTAAAAAAAAGAAAAAGTTGAATTTTTCCACTAGTGAAAATCCATGTTTTATGAAGCATAAATCGCGAATACTCCGTTAAAAGTTTGCCGAATTTCTTGCGTGGATAGACGCCAAACATCATAGCGAAGTCCACAAAAGTTCAACTTTTTTCATTTTTTAATTTATTTTTAATAATAATTTAATGTAAATCAAAACCCGTGTTTTTCGACGTTCGCGGAGAAAAAGTGACGAGGGAACTTTCGAGTTAAAAAATCTTGAAGCGACAGAGTTTCTCTATATCGTTTGAGGAAGATTTTCTCGAAATTTGAAATCTATCGAGTCACAACTATAGACGCTAGCGATTATTGTTCAAAAACGCTCGGTTTTTATGCCGCGTCTTGTACCGCGTCATCATAGAGCGTCCCTTGTTTCGACACGCTGCAACATGACAAGTTCCACTTGAAACGGCGTAAAAACAATAATCGCTAGCGTCTATAGTTGTGACTCGATTAATTTCAAATTTTCAGAAAAACTTCCTCAAACGACATGGAAACTTTTTCTCCGCGAACGTCGAAAAACACGGGTTTTGATTTACATTAAGTTATCATTAAAAATAAATTGAAAAATGACAAAAATTGAACATTTGTGGGCTTTGCTACGATGTTTGGCGTCAATCCAAGCAAGAAATTTGGCATTCCATAAACTTTGAACGGAATATTCGCGATTTATGTTTCATGAAACATGGTTTTTCACTAGTGGAAAAATTCAACTTTTTCTTTTTTATTGTACAAACAATTGGCCTGAAAGGAAAAATACAATGAGAAAAAATGTCTATCTAAATGTGCCGAATATGATAAGATTTTGTTTTGGCTGATTTCAGTCATTCTTTTTCATCGTCACATTTTCTAATATGGACAATAGTTACCTGTTTCTGAGGGCGCGGCGAGTTCTAACATATTTATCATTTATCAGCTCATTTGATCGATTTGAAAAGATAAAACAACGTGCATGAATGGACACGAAGTGTCTACAGTGTCAATTACTGCGTCAATAATCGATCAAAAATTCATATTTAAACGATCTTCAAACTTCTATATAAAATGAAGAAATTTAATTCGATAATGGCAAGTTTACAAAACTGTTTTTTCACAAAGGTATAGGTCAATGAAACTGAAAGATTCAAGATTGCGTAATTGATGTTCATAAGGAACTGCGTAGCAATTTTTAATTCAATCGCGATGTCGATCACACATGACGAAAACGGAATGAAACGTGTTTGCATTTGTGATAAGGCAAACAAATATTGTTGCCGTAGTTAATGTTGACACTTGATAAAATGTATTCAATTTTTACGAGCTCGATCTTTCCCTCCGATTCGATTTCATAAATTCCAAATATCGCTCAGCAAATGCAAAAAATTGTATTCCAGTATTCCCAACTACCGAACTTACAGAAAAGTTCTTTTGATCCCCACTGCCTTCCTCGGGCCTCCTGGTGGTGTTCTGCTGACGAGTCTGCTGGTTCGCCATGGCAACGGGAATGGAATTAACGAGGCCCTGATTTGTGGGACTCAAAAATGTATTCCTCTGCCAATCTGCGACTACTGCAATAGCCCCAGGAATGGCTGCAGTGGCCGCAGCAGCTGCTGCCGCTGCTCCAAAATAAGATGCTTGTTCCGCAAACTGAGTCTGCGCCTGATCAAACCGACCCAATCTTCTATTTTTACGATGGAAATTGTTATTTCGCTGCAGACTGTAATTATTGTTTCGATTCTGATTGAATCTTTCACGTCTCGCGTAGTTTCCCCTCTGAATATCCCTTTGGTAATTAGTCATGCTTTGAGCCTGGGAAGGCAGAGTTTGCGTCGGTGTCTGGGCAGCCTGAGATGTTATCCACTGCCAATGAGGAGGAGGCTGTAACCAGGTTTGTATCGGGCTCATTTGAGAAGCCATTTGCGAGTGAGAGTAAATATGCGGCGGCGGAGGCACCGCTGTCGTTGACGGGGGTGGCATCTGAGGCAGTGGCGGTTGACCAGGCAATGGCTGGTTCACGTTTGTCGCTGCCGAAGATGTCGAGGTGTCCGTGTAGTCCACGTACGGCACTTCGTACCCATAGTTCACCTCGTCCTGCTTCGGCTTGTACTGTCTCAAAAACCTTTTCGCATCCTTGTTCTCCTCATTCATCTGTAAAATTTATCGTCTCTGATTAAGTCGAACTAGTAAAACTCGCTGTTTAATCAATCTTTTTATTATTCGAAACACGATGAAAACCTTAACGAATAGCTCTCGAATTTATTCCCGCATCTCCACTTTACCAATTTGCCCGAAATATTGCAATGTCAGTGTAGCTTTTGAATGCAAAAAGCAGAAATAATAAAATACTTACGATAATTTCGATGTTGGGTATTCGAATGCGATGTAATGTGTATTTGGTAAAAAATGTTTGGCAAACTAACCTATATTGTTTTCAAAGCATACTGATATTTTGAAATACCGAAATACTGTTTCAAGTTCATTCGCCCCACGTTTGTGATAATTTAAAAAAAAACAACTTTTCCTGTTTTCTTCCTCGTAGAGTGAGCGATTCTTTCGAAATCACGGTAATTGTAAATATAAGGGAAAAAATCTCGGAATGAAGGGATGGTTGCTTACCACGCCGAACAGGGTTGCCAATTTGTCACATCAACCCTTCGGGCACTTTTGGAATATGTAACCTCCAACGGCACGGCTTCAATTATTGTTTTCTTTATTATTATTTCGTTTCTACGTATCCTCCATTTTCTCACCGGCACAAAATATAGTTTTCCGGTTTTTATTGTGAGGTATAAAGTACTATGTCATGCACGAATTACTCGATTGCGTGGGAAATCGTTGAGAAAAATATACGGTACGGCTTCCCACAGCTTCCCAAATGCATGTTTGTATTGATTCCGACGTAGACGATGAAGGGCCTTGTGTACGTGCGTTTACATGCTGTGAATTAGTGTACATGTGTGTGACGTGTGATATACACACGTCGTGGTTCCTTTCCATGCGTGAAATGCGCGTAAGCAGTTTTAGAAAAAATGTTTAATTGCAAAAGGAAAATGAAGTTCAGTACAGAATTTTTATTTTTCTACGACACTCATATACGATATACAATATTACAAATAATGTATATATTATTTCGGGACGGAGATCGATGGAAATTTGAGCTATTTGCCATTTTATAATAAATAATAATTTGTTGAACTTTATATAAGGCATTCCATGCCAAAAGTCACTTTGGACTTTACATTAGTTTGAAATTTCGATGTTGTTAATTTATCGATTAAAAAAAATTAATATAACGACGAAACAGCTGCGAATGAAATAATTCAGAAATAGGAATATTTACTTCTGTGCATGTACTTAAATCTCAAAAAAATCTTATCGAAATAAAAAATGATCGATGAAAGTTCAGTGACTTAATTGTAATGGAATGACCCTTTAAATTATAAAAATTCTTTTTAAACAACGCATCAGCTTGTGTTTTTCTCAATAAATGTACACAAGGGCGAGGGGGCGATTTTTCATCCCTTATCCTTTGTTGACATGAACATCTCGAATTCGGTTTGTGAGCCATTCTATGGCGGGTTGCATCCCTTCTGAAGTGAGCGCATTGGTCGCTTGAATGTGCCATGGTTTATTTTTAATGCGTTCTAGTCCCAGTACTGATACGAGTTTTGCAGTGGTCAACGAATCAGACAAATCCATTTTGTTTGCCAAAAATAGGATTGGTATTCTTCGCCCTAAAAAATGACGAAACAAATTGAACAAATTAATTCTCGCGGCAATTAATTTTGAAGTTCATGGGGCATTCCATGCCAAATCGCCGAACTTTAACAGACGATGTCTCCAATTATTTAGGAATTTCAGGAGATGATTGTTTTTTTGAAATTTGGCACGGAAAACAAAAAAGAATTTTGTTATATTTTCTTTTTTAAATTTTTTTCGAAAAAGATTTTTTTGATAAAAGTTTTCGGTAAAGAATTTTGAAAAAAAAAATTTACCGGCCACATCGGGATGTTGGAGCAACATATCTAATTCTTCCTTTACTACGACAATTCTGAGCCGATCTGAGCTAGAAAAATACAAAATCATGTAATTAAGTTTTATTATTAAGACAGCGCTTAACCCTTTTTAAATTAGTTAAATTTTTCTGGCAATACCTGTCGATAAGGAAGATAATTCCTTCTGAATCTTTGTAATAATTCTCCCACAAAGATCTGTATCGATCGTGTCCCGACATATCAAAAGCCGTGAAACTAACATTTTTGTCTGCAAAATTTTTAATCTCATTTCATTGTCGATCGCTGATATTAAAAAGTTGACATTAATACTGCACAAAGGTGTATAATGAAATAACGCACATTTAAATTTTTCAATGTTGAATCCTACGGTAGGTACGACGTCCATAAGGCGCTCATCAGCGGCTTTAAATTGGTTCACGACCGTCGATTTACCACTATTGTTGAGGCCAACAACTAATATATTCACTTCTTTTTTTTTAAGACTTATTATTACGTGAACTAAACGATCGAATAAACCCATTTCATGAGCTTACTTGACCGACGCGTAGTGTATGCATAGTTACAAACATTTGCAGAAATTCGATAATCAACCCCCTTTTACACTGTACTCTTTTATGACGCAGGTGTGATAATCTTGGATATTGAAAAACTTTCTTCTTTCATTTTTTACGCAATAAAAACATTGCTCAAGACTTTTCTTATTGTTTTTCGTTTTTAACTTTTTATTATTAAACTGCTTACATTTTGAAAATTTTGACCGAAAAGTATGCCAAATTGCGCGCGTTCAGCGATAAATCTAATTGGACGAATTGCGGACGACGAATGGCGAATGGCGTCTCGCATTTCTCACTCGCTCAACATTGGAGTAAGTGAGAGATCCTCGTCGTCAGCCGAGTTCGTGTAAACTGACGTGGGCGCTTTCAGATCGTGAATTCTTAAAATTAAATAAAATAACAGTTACAAAAAGTTAAAATATATAGAACAGTAAAAAAGTATCGTTGAAAATGGAAACGGCGGATGCAAATAACAGTGACGAAAGGCGGTGTTTGTCCCGGTTCATATCGGAAAAAGGCGAAGTTTTACCTGGCAGTTTGCTGGACCTTCCACTCGATGTAACCCCAGATAAATTACAATTAATTTGTAATAAGAGGAAACGTTGCTGCAAGAGGAAGACCCTGTTCCCTTGACGTTTTTCGTGAACGAAAAAGAAGTTACCGGCGCCTTGAAACAGAGTTTGATCGAAGGTTTCAGCGCCAGTGAAAATGTTGACATTGTTTATCAGCCCCAAGCAGTTTTCAGAGTCAATGCTGTCACCAGATGTACTGGCTCGTTGGAAGGTAAAATTCCACTGAATTCATACAATCGTTGAAAATTGAAAAAGAATTACCGTAAATTCTCGTTTGCTTTAAGTGGCTGGAAAAGTAAACAGCTCGTTTATTTTAAGTAAGTTATTTTAAGCGGGGACATCTTCGAACTACTTAAAATAAACGAGAGTTGAAATTCGATGAATTTTTCTATCGATCAGTAAAATGAGGAATGTTTAAAATTTTCAGGTCACAAAAAGGAAGTTCTTTCCGTCGCTTTCTCCCCAAATGGTCAACTTTTGGCAAGTGGTTCCGGCGATACGACAGTGC
>JABFQM010001410.1:0-21532 GCA_022816865.1 Zelostemma sp. ZL-2020
GCATTCGGGATAGAAATCGAGCAAATAATTTCCGACATAATTAGTTAAAAGATTTCATTTCAATGTGAATAAATAGTCGCAATCGTTCACTAATTGGGCGCGTTCACAAATTGGTACATTTACCTTACTATCCTTTTTGCATGGTAAAGCTCTTTTTCAAGCTCTATTGACTGAACTAAAATGGCCTTTTTTATACCACGTAATATTCGTTTTGTGTCAAAAAATCAATTTGTTTACGGGCGGCGCCTTCACAAGATCGAAAACTTTAGGGTTTTTTTGGCATAGTTAAATCCTTTATTGACTAGACTATTTTCCAAATAAATTTACCATAAATCTCTGTGGTTGTCGAATGTTTTTACGTCAAATTTAGCAAAATGCAGGATGTTTGTTTTTTCCAACCGTCAATCAATGTACATCCTATTAGCGTGCAAGCAGCAAGTTTATGTTGCTTGCACAAAGCCGATAATCGTGCGTGCTGCGGCCCTGGAAAAACCCCGCGCGACCTGAAGAAACTTGACGTAATGCAGCCGATGCGCATGAATATATGATACGCTGTGGCTTTGATAGGGCTTGCTTTATTCTCGTCACGATCATTATGGAAATGTGAATAAAGCGGCATTCATTAATTATTTGCTATGACAGCGATGAAATGACGGGAAAAGGTTGAGAATTTGATACCATTTCGAATAAATTTCGTTGCTGAATTACTGGGAAAGAGAATATTAGGCAGCTTGATAGAGAAAAGTGAACAATGAAGGTATAGAAAAACTGCGAGAAGGAAACGAGGAACGGTCAGTTCGCAATAAAAAAAAGTGGGCGGAATGACAATCGTTAATTAAATTTTGCACTGGTTAATTGCCCATCGAATTGGACGGCTGAAATGAAATAGAAGAGGGCAATTAAAAAGCTCGCCGAAAACGACGGGAAGAGGACGCGCGAGGATGCATTGGACGTAAAAAAGTCCTCTCGTACTTCAGGTACTCTAGTTTTGTAAGGGTTCTGCCCGAAACGTACTCGTTTCCTGAATATTCACCGACATATTTTCGCTTAAATCGAGTTCGCGTCTCGAAGGGAACGGATCGACTTTGTTCGTGTGCCTTATTCGCATTATCAATTGAGCCCAATTGATACGAGTTTTCGAAAGTATAGGTAATTGAATGTTGAATGCCGAAGGTGAAAGATATTGGGAGACAATGTTAAAAGTACTTGGAGTGATCAATCGATGGATTAATTAATCGACGTAAAGAAGTAAACGCTTCGACGGCAATTGGTATCGAGCCTGTTTCGAGCACAGCAATCAGGGAATGGTTCTTTTCAGCGCTGAATCACAGAGCCGTTCGACGACAGGAGGCGCTCTTTTGTTTCACTCTGGGCAGGTCAAAAACACGTTAGCGCTTATAATGGCCTTGTAAATATAGATATAGGTTGACAAACTCACAAACACTTCATATCGACCCACATTCTACTCGCACAAATCCGTCGGAAATGGGAAACGAGCGTAGACTGTGAGCTTTGAAAAACAAATAAGACGAATAGAGCTTGGGCTTTCCGATTTTCAGATTTATTGACTCGTTAAACTTTCGAGATGTGTATAAAATATCAAGCCACGTGAAAACGTTTTAATTTTGTAAGAGGTACACTGTTGAAAATATCTGTATCACATTTGATACGCTAGTTTTTTTCACACACAAATGTGAAAAAAGTTCGTGAAATTTATACTTGTGTTTATTGGTTGAGATAATTATGTTTTTTTTACCTTTATTCAGTTTTTCAGATGTTTATCTAAACTCGTTACTTAATACCGCTCATACTTGTGAGTCTACCGTAATTTTAGGAGCAAATCGGCAACGTGTATGAAATTTCAGAGCCATATACATTTTCATGAATTTGTTTGCACATTTTAAACATAATTCTCAATTTCACGAATGAAATTGGAAATTTAGAAATTGTTGTATACCCTGCGTATGCTTTTATCTCTATCATAGGATTTCATGAAAGTACTTGATTTTCTTATCATTGTCTAACGACTTTCTTTATACGATGACGACCTTCAACCGAATTCTAAACCGCTACGTGTACGATTAATTCCTGACAAAGTCCAAAAAAAACTTATTTACCACGAATACGTCATATTAAATGTTTAACGTGGAAAATGACGAAGTACTTCCAGGGCAATATTATATGAATCCCGTGATGTACGATAGAGCTTTCTTTCGATTTGCTCAGTCGAGTACTTTAGACGTACTTCACAGAACGTTATTTCTTTGTTCATCATCGGTGCACGCGTTCCCGAATTCGGTTTCAATAAAGATTTACTTGTAAGCCAAATATCGTGTTGATAAAAACCCGGAATTCAACAAAACAATTAACAAGATACGAATTTCTCAAACACAATTCATACAACATGATACTAAATTTAACTTTGGTATGAACTTGTAAACTCGACAACTCGAACATTGTCAAATCCTAAATTTAACAATAATATGTATGCGTTTGGGGGCATGAAAGAAACAAGTATCTTGGATTAAGAAGCGGCTACGATTAAAAAGTTAGAACCCTTTAGGGCTTTTCCGGGACAAAGGGCTATGGAGCACACTGTTTCAAAAAATATTATCCTCGTCCAGATCCAACAGCGGCACTATTATCAGATGTTAACTTTTGACGAATGTCCCCGAAAAATATACTGGCAAAGATCATTGTAGTGGTATAACAATGGGGGCTTCGGTCCCCGTGTTGCGGGGTACCATGGGACGCATGTGAGCCTGTCGCAGTCATCAGCCTGAACGTAAGCCGTGTTATAGCGGAGCCCTTTCAACTAAATCGAAAGAGGAGCAGTTTGCGCCCAGCGCCCCTCGTCCGTAATTGGTGGGTTTTAGCGGCATAATTCTTGGCCCTGGGGCATATCACAGGTTTGGGCTTTACTTGAATCGTGTTCCAACACTGCTTGTGGGGCAGGCTCGTCAGCGTTGTATACTAACCGGGGGATGCTCCAGCTTTACGGGCTGGGATCTCTGCGTTGTAGGCTCGGGGTTTGGGGGTAAGAACGGTATGACAAGCATTTGATGAGGGGACCTCGGCCACCCACTGCAATCCCCGGCAGGGACTCTCGTCCGATGCGCGCGCTCTAATCCGAGGAAAATCATTTCGACAGACAACATTCGACTCCGCCGCTGCCGGCGCTAACATTGATTTTTTTTCGGGAGAATTTTATCCTTCGAGGGCTCGCAGGAACTCGCTTTTTATGGATACATTCATTCACTTTTGTTATCGATGCTTTCAATCGAGAAAACGCATTATAAACAATCAGCGATTTGGTTGAGAAAGTTTTCCGCACACGGAATTTCGTGATTTAAGATCTTCCGGAAATTCTATAAATAAGGTGGAACACGATTGAATCGTTTGGTCGTGATTTCTATATTTAGTTTCGGAATGGTATGTTCTACTAAACAAGTTGGAATCTCCGTTGCGAAAAGTCTTAATCGTGATCCAATGGAATTGAATAAACGTTTAGAAAAATGCGTCTACCTTTAACCACTCGAATGAGCGTGTCAAACATTGAGCCGATCGTGTTTCAAGCGTAGACAATCGTAGGAAAACCTTTTTAAAACCTTCTTTGACCTTGGAGAATGTTTATCCTCGGAAGAGCCCCTGTAAAACACGTTGAGATAGCTGCAACTCTGCCGCATCGGGGAGTCCCTGACTGTCCTGGGCAGTGACTCTCTGACTTTGTTGCAGCCCTGCTGTGCGCTACATGCCGTCTTTTGGGAATTCAATTGCTTAAAAAAGTAACAAACACTGGAATAAATCATTATCGTCGTCTTCGAATTTTTGTAATGAATTTCATAATTTATTACTGCATGTTGAGTACCATTTTCTCGTTCGAATATTGTTATTCCATCGACGCTTTCTTTGTTACGCTAAACATCAAAGTCGTTGACGAGTTTCGTTGTTTTCCTTCTTTTTTGTCAGGCATTAATATTCCGATATAATGAAAGGAATAGACACGCTTCCGATTACTCCCGATGCTTTTCATCGTTTGATAGTCACTAGAGAAGATTCGATTCAACATTTGCATTTGCGTGCCGAGCGAAGAGCAATACTTACCCATTGTTTCAAGCACGTGAAAAGAAAAGGAAACAAAAGAGAATTGACGAATAAATTGACCACCATTTCCTGACGTCATCATCTTCGTGGTTATTGCTACTCTCGTCATCCGCGTCGAATTGCTTTAAAGAATACTTTACTTTAAATTGAATTTCAGCCGAGAGAAATTAAATGAGGATGAATATAAACCTTGAGCAGCTCTTAACGTCGGCTCTTGTCATGAAAAATACCGAGAGAGTATTTTCTTATTGATTGTCTCCATTTCAATTATGATTGTCTTGAAGAATGTGGCGCTGGCTACATCAGTTTTGATTGACCGCATGTACGTACAATGAACGATGTAAGTGCTCATGACACGCGAGGATGAAAAACGCTTACCTTCCCCAGGGATATTTTTTGAAGTCATCGCGTGCCCGACTCTTATGAACAGTTGATCGTGAGCTCGTCTCGAAACGTCGCGATAACAGCGCCAAAACAGTTTAGTTCCAGCATTTCGCAGTGTTGTACTTATTACCATAAAAAATGAACGAGAATGCATTTCACGAGGCTTAATTGTTTACTCGATTTTTGTTCAATCACGGATGATGAATGAGCTTGTATAAAATATGAAAAAGGACGTTGCACCGTGACATAATAACGGCCATATAACACGAGTACACACACGCGCGCATAGATTATCCGTCTCGGGTGACGCTTATAAATGCACGTAAGAAGTGATGTTACGTACCACGCTGGGCTTTTATTCTCAAAGACGTGACAGTCTGTCTTCGTTTATTCTGTATTCAAAGCGCTGGCGACCTCTTTCCTCTTTTTCCATCTTCTTTTCGTTTACGTTCTGCCCTTCTTCGTTTCATGTTTCTTCATTTCGTACCTCTCACTCGCTGACTTCCCGGTATCTTCCTGCCTCGCTTCCTCGATGTGATTTATGGCGCCGACTAAAAGAAGATAGCCGTCGTAGACATATAGAGCGGAGAGTTGATACCATAAAACTCGGCTCATCGAATAGAAAAACATTCAACGGCATCCAAGTCGTTTTAGGGATCCAATCAAGTTCCCGATAATGATTGATTTCACAACTTCTTTCCGAAGCATTTGAACGAATTGAAACGCAATTTCGTCCATAATGATCGAAGCTTTCCAAGTCGAAACCAGAATTTCGAATTCTCGTTCAATATTGTTTTCGTTTAGTACTCGAAGGAATGCAATCATCGAGGTAACAATTCATTAAATATTACTTTGAGTGGCGTAATAAGTAAATTAAAATCGGAACTCCTCGTTGCGAGGGAAGAGCTTGCGCGCGGCTTTGAATCGTGTCGCCTATCTTCGCTCATGAAACTTTATTCCAGGTCAAACCTTTGATGTTCAGTGCGAAGGCGACGGATAAAAGCATTCTCGTATTCTCTGGCATACTGAATCTAGACCCCTGATTGTCAGAATTCCACAGAGTTCTGAGCAACCCTTCGCATACTTGCCCCCCCCCCCTCTCCCCTATCGTTTACCTTCATGTTCTAATTTCTCGTTTTCAACACATGGTCAACTTATTTTCTTCGTCAAAATAACGATCTTACTCTTCTTCATTTCACCGCTTTGCAAAGAAAAATGTCAGTGTAAAAAAATGCTCGTAACCTTTTGCAACATGAACTTTGAATTTTCGGAATGTTTTATGAGAACGTGGGTATGAAACGTGATTTTTGTTGACCGTCCGATATATGAATATTAATAACTCACATTCTGAGTGACACTCCCGTGATGTTCCATCCAGTTATTGATGTAACGATAGAGCGATATTTTTTCGTTAGTCAAATGTATTGCTGTCTCGTCCCCTTCATTACTCCTGCTGCCGCATAGCTCGGTTTCTCCACACGTGCTGTAGTACCGAGAACGCGAGGGATATTGACACACAGCTGTATCGACAATGCGCGGATCACCAAAAAATATAGTAAGCATTGTTCATCTAGCTGCAGCTGTACGAGTCGATAATTATCGATGGATAAAACGTGTTTTGCCGAGACACAAAAGAATTTAATGCCAGAATGGAAGACCTTTGACAAGCCGAATTACGAAATTGGCCGTTCTATTGGATTTTCGGTCACCGGAGTTACAATTTTGTCCCTCTGTATAGAATGGAACATTCGATTGGAAAAAGTTTTATATTTGCTAGGAAAGCGTAGGTTTCGGTCTAATTAACGGGGCTGACTATGCGCTCTATCACTACTGCCACGGCCCTTTGAATAGCCTCAACAACGGCTGTTCTTGTCACATACAACGACTTCGCGCGTTTCAACGGGAAACCTATTTTCGTCACCAACGCTCGACGAATCAAATTCTCTAATCACTTCGTTTCTTGAAGACTCGGTAAAGTGGCGTGAACCTGATGAACGCGGTTTAAAAGTGCGCTTTTCATTTTCTGATACACGCGCGGTACACGTTGTTGAATCTCGATACGAGTTGATGCATGTTGTTCGCGATTCATTAGGTGGAAAGTGTATCATCCAATCTTCTGTGAAAGAGTACTTAGCATGATGAAGTGTGTAAGGGCGCTAGATAGTGAGGAGCAAAATACGGGAGAAGAAAGAGGAAACACGGATGTCATGGAAATTAAAATAGAGAGGGATGAAAAGAGGACCAGCGTTTTAGAATTGACGAGGATTTTACTCAATTTACTTACATGCCCAATCGCTTAATCGGAATGTTCGATATTATGTAAATTTAATTGTTTCTTCATTTGCCTTTAAAATTTTATTGAACTTTTATCGCTTTTGGTTGAAGATTTAGTCGTGCACGTTGCTCTTTGATTTGGGATCCAGCGAAGTCATTGAGAATCATTGAAAAGAGAACAAGAAAACAGTCCCTGGTCGAGTTTTCGGCTGACTTTTGGCTTGGGAATCGTTTATTTTTTTCTGGCTTGAAATGATTGATGTTTAGAGAGCGTATTATACATTAAATTACAAATCGATTCGATTTACTGTACCTTGTTCGTGCTTTTCCTTTTGAGGACTTTCTTTCAATTTGTTACACATTCGGTGGAAATTAATTTTTCCACAAGTCAATGTTTATTCAAAAGAGAAAATTATGTAGCTTCAAAATTGAAATATATTTGTACATGATAAATGAACTTTTCCCGTACTAATTGAAGGGCTTTTTCAACACTATTTTCTTCGTATACATCACCTTCACGTCCATTTTTCTTTTTCCCATTTCTTTCTCTTTCCTACCATTTTTTTTCTCTTGTTTCATCGATTTATAACCCCTATACCTGCTTTCGCGTCAATCAAACCCAGGGAGGAAAACCAAGTGGCGTTATGATCAGCTATGAACTCAAACAACTCGTAGGAACCCGTCGATTTTTCCTATGAAAAAAAATCTCAGGGTCCTCGGCGATTCGAACCCACGTCATTGCTACTTCAATGGCCTAACCATTTAGATTTTTACACTTTGATATCAAATAATTGTATAAAAACCAGAAAAACATCAAAAAATACAAGCCAACGAACAACGAACTATAAAACCAAATTTTCAATCTCAAGAAGAGTCACGCCTGTTTTGTTTATGTACAATAGTTGAAACCGTGAGAATATTGTTCTTCCGTATTTCAGTTGTTCAATTGACTGATATAAAAGGAAATAACGTTCTTAACCGTTTGACTGCCTAACCGTAAGGGAATCGTAACGAAACGTGTTGCAGGGGGACTCCAAAAGTAAGAGCAGCGGTTATGTCGCCTCGCTTTAATTTAGCGAGGAGTGGGAGAAAGGGACATGGGCACTCAGCCGGTTAGAGTATCCAGAATAGGGTGTTATTTCCATTATTACATATATATATATCGAAATTTTTCATCGTCTTTTTGTCCCCAAGCATTAACATGCAAGTGATCACTAAATTTTCATTTGTTCGAAACCCTTGTCCATTAATGCGAGGTAATCTCAGTCCATTGCCTCGGGTTTAACCGTGTTACTGTGTGAAATGTTGATGTGAGAAAGAGAAATTTCTACACCACGAATCGAAAAAAGGCATCTACTGTAGACGGTAGATGGCATTATATCCTTGACTCAACTGGCCGTGGGTTGAATATACCGAGCGGTCGATAGAAATGCAGTGTTTGGAACTGCGCGATATTCGGGCAATCCCTTTAATTGCCATCACGCGACGCCGAAGTAATGTCGATACACGGATTATCGGAAACTGATTGTTCGAGTCGACCGGAGAGAGATTTCAAGCGGTAGGAACTAAAGTTGTGCAGTTTAGATTATATGTGATAAAATCTCTTGAGGGTGTAAATTAGGGAAAGCGAAGATGATGAATGATTTATTATCAACTGTTTTGAAAATGGAATACAAATGAATCATCAGCCGTTTTTAAAAGATAGGGATCGTGAAAAGACATTTCCAACTAAGTCTCCATGTATTATGTACATGTGTACACTGCAAAAAATACATCGTGAAATTACAGTCGTAATCGTGTAAAATTATACGTTATACACGGGATACGTGATGCCGCGATATAATGTGTGATTTCGCAGTGTTATTTTTTCAATGTAAAATTGGAAATGCTTTATTGATTTAAATAAACATTCCTTGAACTTTATCGTCGTTTTTTATTACATTTACTTTTTATGCTGGAAAATATGAAACAGTTTCCCTCTGATATTTCTAGAAAAAGAACTTGGAAACTTTATTTTCCGTACACGGTAGTTTTAAATCATTTCTTCATTCACGCTCTTTTGTACTTTTTCACGCGAAATATTTTTAATTTCGTTGTGTCGTCTCCGCGAGTTTCAAAGTCTATTGACACAAGTAGTATGAGCTTAATTACAGTTTGTTTTTTCTTGACTAGAAAATGTACCGCATCGTTTCCTTTCGATTCGGTAAAAAAATTAATTGTCAAACATTCAGCAGTTAAACTCGTCTAGTTACGTCGATGGACTCTGAATTTTTGGAGACACTACAATGGCATTAAAATAATTTTCACGTCCAAAAGAACGTAAATGAAAAAATTATATTTGTAAACGGTAGTTTTAAATTACTGCTAGGGAATAATATTGTGCATAAAAAGAAACAATAATCTAAAAACGAAAAAATAACTGCTGGACAGTTTTGTAAAAATAAAAGGCGAACTGCGGTTTATTCAGTCAAATAAAAAAGTAATATTTTTCCCAAGCTCAATTTCTTTCATGAATTCCACGCCGTCTTTTTTCGGAAATTTTATCTCAATTTCTGATAATATTTTTCATGGAGCAAATATTTCTACCGTGGAATCTTTGCGGTCACTGGTTAAACCTGCTGTAACACTTGGTCGATTGATGTAACGAGGTATTCATGTTTGCATTTTCATCAAGCTTCAACATTGTCCAACAAAAGTTAAGCATTGTCAACAATTTGCGTAATTTCGCGGTTTTCAGAAACAACATTACCATTGTACAGTATATTTAGGCATTGTTTGTACAATTATGTAGATATATGTGTGGGTACTTGTCATATCTGCATATTTTCAAAGACGCAACCTGTTTACACTCTTAAAAATGTCCACTCGAGATGAACAGAATCTGTTTTTCTAATGCAGAGTCTCAGTTTAATTTTTGGCCAAAGGGATTTTGACTTTGACTTTGAATTTGAAAATGAAAATTTTGCTTTGAAAGGGAAATTTCCAAAAACTTGAATAGTGTCACCAAATTACAATATTGAATTTAAATCTAATTAGATCAAGTAATTGAAGCCCAGCAATTTCTATAAATCGCACGTTAATGTCCTGCGTAAATATTTTGTTATCGACTTTTGAAACTTTCCGGCCAGCGAAAATCCTGATCAGTGGCTCTTTGTAACGACAACCTGTTCGATGACTATTTTGTTTGATGATTGCAACAAGTGATTCAGTGACTACAACAGCTCCCCAACCTCTGAATTCAACAAGTGGCCAAATCATTCTGCTTGCGTGTCGAATACACACAAAAAAACGAAACTCGCACACGAGAGCCCTTCACAATCATCGGCCATCATCGTGCTTTGCAGCTCGCTATTTCAATTATTGCCTTCATCGATGGCCTCTTTGAATTATTTAGCGTTGGGGAGCATTTGACGACAGTACATATTTTTGTAATATTTTTTCATTACTGCAGCGCACCTAGCATTTGATTAAACACTTTATTTTTTCATTGTTCAGAAATTAAAATTCACTGTAACGATCTGATGATAATTTCGCACCAAGCGTTTTACTTTTTGTGCTTTTTCTTTTATAAAATGAAAAATTGTATAAATGTTCGACTGGTCTTTGATGTAATTGGTTTTTATTTCGTTCGTGTATTCAATTGTCAACCACGTCGGTGATTTACTGTCATTATTTTTACCCAACAATGCGGTTCTTGAAAGGTTGAGTATCCAATGAATTTTTAACAAATCAATTGGTATACATGTATATTCCAACCGCTTTCTGCTTCTATCTTCGTTCTAAGAGGATCGATCTTTTAGGAGAATAATGTGAAACACAGACCGCGAAATAACAGTCGATATAGTTGAGAGTCTTTGCAGAGAACAATAATAATTGCCACGGTATATAGAGAAGTGTTTATGGTAAATGCCCTGATTTAAAAGAAACAAAAGAAGGACTTGTGAAACTCGCTCATTTTAAACTGTTTCCGTGTTGTTATTGAGAAAATTGATGGTTTTTCTTCTTAGCGATTCAATATGAATTCGTAATTTTATTCGCGAAACATTTTCTTCCAGTTTCACTTTAACGAATTCTTTCCTTCCGGAAAGTTATTTATATTAACAAAGTTAGGTAACGTCTTGTTGCTCTACACAGTAAATCAATGTAGTTTGGTGTAAAGGTGTACATTGCAGAAAAAAGTGCGTTTGAAGTAAACTCAAACTAACTTTCATGCATTTTTTACGTGCATTCGACTAACTTGAACTCAAATGTAAAAGGGCACGAAAGAAACTTTCATTTGGGGCTGGTTCCGGAAAAAAACAATGATCTCACTTTGGCTTGGCGTGTTTTATTTTCATATCTTTGTGAAAAACATGTTCGGCCATCAAAAAATTGCATTCGATTTGAACAAGCGCACGATCAGTTTAATGCATGTCTTTCTTAAACAGAAGCTAACGAATATAACAAACATGAGATCATGAATAAAAGTTTAGATGTATCGTGAGATTTCGCATATTCAATTACTTTTACCATGCACGGAAATTCAATATTCATTTATACGTGTTACAGTCAATATGCGATTTCAATCAATAACAATAAGCAACAAAAGAATTGAGACCTTTGGTCGTTTCGCATCGTATGACTGAGGGTCTTTGATCAATACTCTCAAGCTGACAATTCAATATGCATATTGACCAGTCAAAATACATTTGTTGCAACTTGAAATAAAAGTACAATATAATTTCGCTACCCAAATTATAATTTGGAAAACGAAAAGTCAATAATGATTCCGGGAACACGAGGGAATCGTTTTGAACAAGAACGAATGAAACCGAGAAGGAAACCAAGTTGACATGCTTCACTGCGGATCATGCTGCTACACGTCTAATGGTACAAGAAAACGAGATACAAGTTTATTCAAAAATGAACTTCCACGTAATTCGAAACGCCACAAGAATAGTTTTTGTAAGAACAAACACTTTGAAATGTAGATATGAAGAGTATATCGACAATAAAAAAAATAGTTGTTTTAGTATTTTTCCATGGGCATATTTTGTAATGAAAAAAATGTTTATCGCTTGAAAAAATCGCCAATCGATGAATGATACTCGAATGCAATATTGGACAGTCCATATTTGTCAGCATGAGTACCAAAGACCCTCAGTAAATATTCATATTGACTGAAATCTTACCCATGTCCTCAAAAGTGTTACATAATATGGAATGCATAGTGTGCACGTCCAAGTAGCAATTATTATTTAATATGCGCACTAAATCTTTTGGAGTGCAAGCATTATAAAATGTTGAAAGACTGCGCAACAGTTTGAAAAAGATGCCAAAGCGATTTTAAGCAAAAGTTTATAAGTTTTTTCACGCTCAGTAAAAAACAAACAATTTTATGACTAAATTTTATGTATACATCATAGACTATAAAATTAATAGATCGTTTTTTCTCGGTGCTTCGGTTTCCTGGCTTTTTTATAGCACGAAGACGAGAATCTTACAAAGTCGGGTGAAAAAAGACGAAAAAGTCGAACCTAAAATTAACCTTACCTTTACACTCAACAATCACTTTATGAAATTGCCGACATTGAATTATGATCAAGATATTCTGGCGTGTCGAATGCCTTTCTACATAGACCGGCAAAAGTGCAAGCACCGGTTACTTGGGGCGGGCGCCCCAGGAAAAGTAGTGATGCCGTAGCCAGCAGAACGGGTCTCATTAAGAAGGCCTTCGTGACCCTTTGCTCCCGGGCGCAGAATGTTGTATCAAGGCGCTATGCTCGTCCTCCTTCACGTGTCTGAATACTTTACGTGTGTTCACGTAGACACACTATCAGTGTTTGAAAAACCCATCCTAGGGCTCTTCTACCTTTTTTTTTATCTTTAGAGAGTAAATTGAAAAAGTTGATATCACCCTACCCGAAACATTGCCATTCTCGGCGAAACAGAAGTGGATTCTAAAAATTCAAGTCGTTTACATGCTACCCAAGATTTTATATCCGAGACAGTTAGATCACTTGCTCATGCATACGTCAGTGTAAATTTTTCATTTTTCCAGGGAGGCGGAGGAAGTGGAGGGGCTGCGGGTGCGCTAAAGTTCACGGTGGTTGATACTTGCGAGCGAATCAAAGAGGAATTCAATATAATCCAGCAACAATGCCACTCGTGAGTAGTCTTCGTTCCTTCAACCCTCTGCGTGTTCTTCTATCCCGGATTCTTAAAAAACTCGAGGAGGTTGCACCTTTCTCACTTTTCTATATTTATATCGTTTTTTTACCAACGCAACTTTCGACATTTATGAAATTTCCCGGGGAACATTGCACGCGAAAATATGAACTTTTTCTCTTTTCTTTTGCTTTTCCGCTGAAATATTTATTGATTGTAGAATGGCTGATACAATGCTGTTCACTTTTCGCGAAATGTTTGCGCTCTCTCTCTCCTCTACTCGGGGCATTCGAGGCTCGGGATGCTCGCATTCCCGCGAGACATTTCCGCGCGTCTCCCGCCTTCGAATTGTGAAACGCTGAAAATCCCAAGAGCGAGGAGGAAGAGCGCGCGGTCGCATTGAAGCTTATGAGACCCCGGCTTTCCTTTACAACTTTAACGTGTGTCACTTTTCCTCCTCTCTTCTGCTTTTCAGGCTGAGGCTCGAGTGCGAGAAGCTGGCGAGTGAGAAGAATGAAATTCAGCGGCATTACATTATGGTAAGATACTTTGCAAGTGTCCGCGAATTTGCTTTCATGATCATGCGCGCAGTTCTCTATCATATCATCACGAAAGTCTGATACGTCGCGTTCAAATGGAGTCTCCGAACGTTTCATAAAACAGCTCCCACGGAACAATTCCTTATTTCTTTTGAGGAATGCGCATAGCGCATTCGGCGACCTGGAAATTGCGACTGAATTCACGAAACGTATGAACAGCTATGAAAATCTTCTTTTTTTTCAACCCGGATAAGATGCTTTCTACGAGCATGATGAAAACGCGCCTCGAGTTGTATTGAAAAATGCATGCTTTTGGAATATTGTTCATTTTAATATTGCGTTTCGAAATAAAGAGACATTTTTCGCAACTTGGCGAAAAATTAGAATCATCAATAATGCTATGTCCTATAGAAAACTTTACTATAGGAATGGGGCGCACAAATGAAAGATATTGCCGAATTCAACCGAATTTCATTGACTCAACGAATCATTTTGTCGATAGAAATTTAACGAAACTTTTTTCCAAGTGCGCGTATAAATAATTGGGGAGAGTGGGGAGTTGTGAGGCGGGTTTTGTTGTTGAGACATAACTACCATAAAAATCCATATTTTGAAAATCTGTAAAGTAGAATCTTTAGTAGACACAAAAATACAATTTTTGGCTTGAGCAGTTTGTTAAAATTCATAACGGTTAAACAATTTTATCATGCTCGTAAAAATACATCTTTTTGTGAATTTTCAAAAAAGGTGGGAAGTTGTGAGACACGACTCAAAATGGAAGTAAATGATATATTTTGATGATTATTCTTTATTAAGACGCTTAAAATGAGTGTGGACGCGACAAGTGCTAATTAAAAAGTGGGATAATGTCATGGAAAAACAATTAACAATCCTTCGCAGTTTCGAAAATTTTCTAATATGGCAGATATTAACTTGTCTCACAACTCCCCACTCTTCCCTACATAATATTCACTAAATGCACTATTTTCGAATGGATCTTAATATTTTAATTTCTTCAAAACTATGAGTAACAAACAATTTAAATTAAACGATGTGTTGAGAACTCGTTTGCTACGAAAAAAAGTAAATTATTTGTATTTCTCTCCGTGCACTAAACAAAATGTTCTGTTTTATTACGGCTTTATCGAGAAAGGTTTTTACTTGAGTCGTGGGCAAGTGTTTTCAATGGAAAATCCTAGGTTGTGTGCCGTGCTGAAAATGATTGAAAAATGTTTTCTTCCGGTGTTATTTGTTCTTGATATTCGGTATGAAACAGTGGCAGCGCTTCGCACGGTATAAATGATTTTGGGCCGCTGTATTGCATTCGCCCAAACGATCAGAGAATCGAGTACCGCGTATTAAATTGGAGTGCTCCATTTGGGAACAGTACGAAAGAGATATATTGGCGCATGCATATTTTTTTATTCTTTTTTAAATTTGTCACGTTTTCATCAGTGCCGAATGTCACCGTTCGCGAAAAATGCCTGTACCACATTAAATTCGCTTTTTCGCTTTTATTTGCCATGAGTCTTGAATTGGCAAACGTTATACTTTTTACGCCGTAGAAAATCCTCAAATTGTTAATTTTGAACCTCGATTTTATGCATTTTCAAAAATGATAAAATTAAAAACTGCGTTATAACAGTGATGGTTTTCCTCGTTAAAAAAATTCCAAATAATCGTCTGTTTATAAAATTGAGGCACAGTAATTTAACAGCGTTTTAAGAGCGAAGAGTCCTCGAGGTTTATTATTTCGAAAAATGGGAAAGAGAAGAGGGACTAGTACAAATTGTTTCGTCTCGAAAAGAACTCTCGCGGAATAATTGAATATGCAATTTGGTCCGCCGTGACACGTTCATTTGACTCGAGCCATCAGGATCTTGCACAATGTGGTGGCAGGTCAAGATACGCTAGCTGTTTTGCTGAAATAAAAATTGTACTCGAGGATCTCGGTGGCAGAGCTCGCTTCGGAAATTGAATGCCCCGAATGAAGTATTGGACTGCCAGCAGCTCGCTTTTCAAACCGATCCGATCTGAAACGTTACGGATTCGTTGAATTTGCAATCCATCCCTTTCCTTTTCCGTCGATCGAACGTGAAAATAAATTCGCTGCATTTGCATCCCTTAAATATGTCAGTGCCAGATACGAAGCACACATTTACAAACCGGTGCCGACGTGACGTTACGTGAGCCTTTTTTAAATTATAATAAATCCGCGGCGCATTCGTAGCTTGTTTCCCTGTACTCCAATTTGTAAACTCATTATACTTTTTCATTTTCTGCAACTTTGACGAATCCGGTAAACTCGCGGGAGAAGAGACGTGTTTTTCACATTCCGTTCACATTCTACGGCGTGACAAGATTCTCCTCTCATTTATTTTTATGCATTAATGATATGTCAGAAATTATTTCACATCAAGCTTCAGATTTTTCTTCATGATCCGTCAATAATCTTTTAACATCGAGGCTAATATGTCCATTTTTACCGAGCACGTGTAAAATGGCTCGATAAGATTCGTAATTGAGATCGATAGACGTGTAGCGAGTTTGAAAGTTTGCCGGAACGCGAGGCGAGTCAGAGCTTGATTCGCCTCGTTCAAGAAAGCTCCCTTTACATCGCTGACTCGTGTACATCCCTGTAAACTGCTACACTGATGTGACACCAAGCAAGCAAGCACAGCAAGGCAAGCCAAGCCGAGCGAGCCGGGGGGTGGTGAATAGTGGGTGGCAGTACTTGGATGGAGGTGGGGGGGGGGAAGGAGGAGGAAGAGCAGAAGGTGGAAGGGCAGCTTAGTAAGCGATGGTGTGAGTTGAGGTGGGAGCTGAGCCGGTAATCGATATCTCCAAAGTAAACGAAGAGAGAGAAAGAGAGAGAGAGAGAAGTAGATATGAAATGAGAGAGTTGACCGAGGTGGTGGAGAAGAAGGAGGAAGAGGAGAAGAGCGAAAGGAAAATAAAGAGTGGGAGATGACTGCTGCTGGGGGGGCGACGAGGAGCAACAGGGGTTGGAAGAGGGAGAGAAAAATAGATGTCGAGGGTTTGTCAGCCGCTGGCGAGTATTATACGCGTGGATACAGTGCCGTGCCTTCCTATGCACGTACCTCTGATGTTCTAATTTGGCGCGCGCGCGCACGTGACCTCCTATACGGAAGATTTTCATTAGCGACGCGCGCTCAACGCTTACGCGTTAACGTCCTAGCCTTTTTCACGTGCCCGATTGCTCGTTTGTCAAAGACCTCTTTACACCGCAGCAGTTTTTCGATTCAAAAGAAATCGCTGCGATTTGCATTGAAGCCTTTTCGTACTATACTTTTGGCAGTAAAATGGAAAATAGTGGGTAGGAATCGTAGCTGAGATTCGGTTTACATTGACGTGCTAACATTTGGTTTGGAATTGCATCAGTTTATTGAATAGGATTATGGTTATGGTTTGGAGAAGTTTAGTTATTTTAATATCAATGCACAAATAGTCTTTGTTTGAACTTTCTACTTCAAGAAAAGACGGAAAGGAAGATACTCTTTTTTTGATTAATTAATAAATTAATTCCATATTTTTTTGCGAAATTATTAGATAAATGAAATGAAATAATTGACTAATTTGTGAAGGCACAAGGAGTGAGATTGCAATTATGCAACGGATCGAGGAAAATCTACTTTAAACGGACGGAAGAAAAAACCTCAGCTTCAATTTATCCGAGACGGGTAATGTTCATCTTTTTTTTCGAAGCGATAAGTCGGATATTGAATAATGAAGAGAGGGTCATAAAGTACATGCAACTTTCTATCGATAAATCAGAATGGCTCGTAACAATATTACTGGAAAAAACGGGTTGATGAGAATTTGTGCTTCAATGAGAAAAGAACAAAGAGCAGACTCGAAAGATCAAAGGGAGTCAATTGCGCTCGATCTTTTTTCTCTTTAATCATTCTGCCAAACAATCCATATAAAGTTGCAGCGCGAACCAAAAATACGAAATTGAAAATGGAATATGTGCAACAAAAATCCGAAGTACTTGCAGTAAATTTTGCCTCTCTTTCGAACTCTCAATTTTCTTCCTCAATTGGAGATCGTATTAATTATCTCATAATTATCTGAATCGTGCGCGAGTTGTATAGGGGAGACAAGAAAAATGGGAGCTCAAGAGGGCGAGAAAAAGCGTGTCGAGGAGAGAAAGAGAAGGAAAAAACGTGGGATGGGGAGACGGCATAGTTGAGGGAGCTCTGTAGGGTAGTACAATCACCCTATCAAAGGCCTGCTAGTGAAAGATCCCTATCGAATAACCGGAGAAGGTGGAATTATCGGTACAACTCCCATTATTGGATTCCATGTAGCGAGCCACGCAAAAAGATCGATTCATTCGAAAGTGTCCGAGAGCTGATATCCTGCATCTAGATACGCGTACGCGCGCTTCTATTGAATATTGTTTTTCTTCACCGTCAAGAGAATTCTCTCGAAATGCAAACATCCTGCAGTATCCCGCGGCGAACGGAATGAAAAGTTGCGTTGATATCTCCGACATGGCAATTGCGCTATTTCTCTAAAAGCGCGTACAAATCGAATTGTCCGCGTTATTTAAAGGTCGTTTGAACATTTGTTGAGCATAAACCCAAGATTCAACAAGTTTGAAACAAGTTTTAATGAATCTTGTGGTGGCCGTTTTAGGTGTGGATATTGCTCTTTAATCGGATTAACGTAAAACAGTGTTCTTTAGCGAAATTGAAAAGATAAAGCAATGACGGAGTAATCTTTGATCAGGAAATAAGTAAAGAGGGAGCGCGTGTTCATAAAATTCAATGGCAACAGCTGGGATTGTGGAAAATATGAAAAGCTCGCGCTTCCCCCATCGCTATTACTCATATGTACGTGCACGCCAGTCCACACGTAGGCATATCGTCCCGAGTACACGTGTTAGGAAATAATACATAGGGCGTGTCGTTCCAGTGCCCGCAGCACGGAGGAAAACAGTCGCCATAGAATGATTGGACCGAGTTGTATATAGAGAAACTCCGCGTCCCTACAGCCAACTTCCCAAGTTCCTATAAACTGCATTATTAAACCGGTCTATTTCCGCGTCCGCAGTTATCGATCTTACATTGGTTTCGCTTATTAACGGATCGTGCTTTCAATGACTTATCAGAATTGACGAATCAATAGCGATAATCCCGGTAGTTTCATTCATCATCGGCGCCTTTAGATTTCTCGTTTTTCTAGATGCATTTCATGGAATGTTCAGTCAACGTTATGTGCCGTCATTGAAAATATAGCGATACTTGGCGGCGTGAACGCAAAAAGCGCACAAGTCTGCAGTAATAATTCCAGCTCCGCAAACAAGGAACGATAAAACCCATTTATTCTCATTTGCTCGTTTCAAATGAAAATTGAAAATTGTAAAAGGTGGTTGAGCAAGTGTCGCTCGCGGTTTCTGGCTCTGAATCGTGAAACGCTTCGGTGGGATAGGAAGGAAGGAGGATGAGAGCTGGCAAAAGGACGAAAATCGTCGGTCAGTTGGTCGGTTCATCTCGCGCCGAGGGGAACCTCGTAATGATTCCCTCCTGGCCCCTCTTCCCTTCTTTCGCCGCGCTGGTAAGAGAGAAACACGAGAGGAACAAAACGCCGCTCGTGGGTAGGGGTAAAAAAAGGCTGCACCCACGCGGGATCTTCATTTCTGCGAGCCACTCTGTGATTTACGAAGGTCTCGAGAGACGCGGTACTAATGTCCATTTCGATTGGATGAATACGCGTGTTTAGTTTAAGAAATTGCCTTCTCGATGGAGAAATTCTATTCCATTTAATGATGCATTTTTGTTGCAGTACTTTGAGATGTCGTACGGCCTCAGTATAGAGATACAGAAACAGGTTGGTATTCACATTTTTACGTTAGTTTGAACGTGAAACAAACCTTGAGATCGAGTCGTTCATGAGAATTCTCATGCCTTTGCACCGATTGTATTATTTTCCACACAAATGAACATTGAGACGTGTTTCTATTGGTTGTTGGAAAGTTTATTGAAATTTCTTTGCCGATGAGATAAATTGTTTACTACGAAGTGTAAAAAAAACGATAATCAAGTTGCAAAAACGGAGGCGCAAAAAGAGCCCTTAAAGCTTAATTCCAAGCAGGCGTAAAACTAGCTTTGTCACTTGTGTCAATGCGCTCGGTTGGCGAGAAACGTTATTCGGCACGAGGGTCAGGAGATCGCGCAATTTCGCCTAATTAACAGCAGCCCCTTGTCAGCAATCTTCTTAAAAGCGACCGCGACCCGACCTAAACTCGGTGCGAAACCCCTCGCTCGAGTTCATAAACTTGGTACTTTCATTAGTAATGGCGAGCGATCATTTCTCACTTTCGTTTATTTAGGCCACTAACCATTCAGGCGGGGAAAACAAAAATAATCATTGCGACGCTTTACGGAAAATCGATCTTTTTTCCAGTTTTTAAATAATCAGTAAAACTTGTGATATATTTTTAATTTGTATTTCCACGACATTATTGCTGCGGTAAATTACGACTTTAACAATTGCAATCATTTCTGGTAAATATAACCACGCTTTTCGAGTTATTTGAGAATAATTAACGACGGGTTAAATCTCGAGCTTATTTTTGTATCTTTCAATCAAGATCTTTAATACTTATTAACCCATTTTCGAATCGATAACGAAGAGATTTCTTAGTGAAAATAGCATGCAATTAAAGCCGTTTGAATAATTTACCGAGTGATACAAGAGTAGAAAAACATTTTTTAATTATTTTCAATGATCTTCTTTTTATTTAACTTTTCGATGGTCATTTTTTCCTTCCCATTCATCTTTTTTTTCTGGCTCAATTTCTCTGCTTTGCTTAAACATCACACCTCTAACATTCGCTTCAACTAGCAACCCCAAAAGCCACCACTTTACTACTCACTACTCGGCTAACTTGAATTTGTTGGCCATTTCCCAATTTGGACTCGTGCTCTTTAAATAACCCACATTGCTGTAAAGATGACACCATACAAAGTCAATTACTACATACATCATTCGGAGCATTCGAGTTTTCTGTGACAACCTAAATTAACTTTGCGCTTCTTAATCGAATAATAAAGTATGAAAAACAGGAAAATATCCATGAGACGTCGGTTTCTTCGAGCTTTTTTGTCTCCAATTTTCCTCTAATTTTTTAAAACATTTTTACAAAGTTTATGTATCAAAAAAATGTATGACAATACAATATGGAAGGAGTTAAAAATTGTTAATGCAAAAACTGCACCACATTTTAAATGGACTAATGGAAATGAAGAGAAAATTCATTTACAAATAAAGACAAGATTTGAATAATCGATAGCACTTTGAGCGGATTAAAAATGCATAATCAATCAGTAGAGGGATTCTCTTATACATCGTTTTTTGCTTTCACTCCCAGTCAATTTTATCACTGAAATAATCGCAAACTCGACTGATCGAGCGGAAAAACCGGAAAATCACGGGACTCGATCTCGATATTTCCATCTGATTAAAAGCCGAGGAGGTAATTGAAACAGGGACGGGGAGTCCTTCTATTAAAGCCTTACAAATTAGGCAAAAGTCGATACGCGTCTTCCAGCTCGAAATGGCGAGTGCCGGAGTTGAAAAAAGGCAACAAAAATAAATAGCGAAAGAGAACGGGAGAAAAGTGCAGGCTGACCAATTGCATATAACTCATCTGCCCTGCTGCGCCTCTTTCGTCCTTTCCGTTCTTCCCGCTTTCATACATTTATATATACATATACGAATATCTGTCCGGGCTCGAGGCCTGGGTGGCTTTTCCGAGTAACTCTTCCTCTCTTTTTCAGCCCCAGCCTCTCGCTCCTTTCCTCGCCCCCACACGCCGTCTCCGCACATCCATGCACGGCATAGCCTCGCATACGCAGCTAGTGTGTACTCGCGTTCTTTTATTTCATCCCGAGGGGGGGGGGGGGCGGGGCTGGAAACGGGGGGTGGGGTGGGTGGGGGGGTGGGGGACGGGGATCGGAGGGTCACAGGCTTACACTCCTGACACGGTCAACACCGTTCTGCCGTCATCCGTTTACAAACAAAAAACTGATCATCTACCACGTTCTTGTATCCTT
>JABFQM010001411.1:0-21501 GCA_022816865.1 Zelostemma sp. ZL-2020
GGTGTGTAATATTTCATGGTTTTCTGCATTTGTTTACTGACGATTCATAAGTTTTCGTGTAACATGCCATTCATGCCAGAGTTTTAAGAACACTAACGAAATTTAGAAACTCAAAGATTATTCGCCATTACTTGTTTCGTGTTTCTAGGGTTTTTGAAAGGTGAATACTATCAAATCTACGCTAATTACTTGCTGAAGTTTTTAGACGAGTATAAAAAAAAGGGTATCGAAATTTCGAGCATTTCCACGGGAAACGAGCCGACAATCATCCCCGAATATCCCCTGGCTTTAAGCTCGATGAGTTGGTCGACTAGCACCGTATCGAAATGGATCGTTGAGAATTTGGGACCGACCTTGGCGCGCTCCAAACACAATAAAACCAACATCTACGGCTTCGATGACCAGAGGCTATTTTTACCGCACCATATTCAATTGATGTTCAGGAACAAAGAAGTCATGAATTACGTAAAGACTATTGGTATTCACTGGTACCAAGATAACTTCACAAGTCCGACTCTTCTCGACGAAACTCACGAATTATTTCCGGACAAACCACTTTGGATAACGGAAGCTTGCACCGGTTAGACGACAATTTTTTTTGTTTCATATGAAGTCAAATAGAAAATTGCAAGGCAAAATTAATCGATTAATCACACACGTGCCTCAATATTTATGACTGAAGATCGCTTGATTGCGATTGTAAAAGTTAAGTTGTAAATTATTTTCCAATTATGTCGTTCTTAATTCAAGGCTATATGCCGGGTCAATATCCAAAAGCGAGACTCGGATCATGGAAAAGGGCAGAATTCTACATTTCGAAAATGATTGAGGTATTTAAAAAATGTTGCAATAAGACGAGTTTTTGATTTCTCATCTTGGACTTATTACGCTTTGAAGAACGTGAATCACTGGGTGTCTGGTTGGATCGACTGGAATCTCGCCCTGGACAAAACCGGGGGACCCAATTGGATAAATAACTTGGTGGACGCTCCAATCATCGTTAGCCCGGAGACGGATGAATTTCTCAAGCAGCCTCTTTACTACAGTATCTTACATTTCAGCAGATTCGTACCCAGAGGTTCCGTTCGTCTGGACATAACGAGCACTCCTCAAGTGGCAGCGACCGCTTTCAGAACTCCCGAAAACGACATTGTCGTTGTTTTATGCAACTCGTAAGTTTTTGAACAAAGTCCGAAAAGATTTCTTTTCGAAGTTTGTTTCTGGTTGCAATGGAAAATTTGATTACAGGAGCGATGATCCACAGGACATTAGCGTCAATAATTACTGGGGCAATAATGTCGCCGTTGCTCTTTCACCGCGTTCGTTTCACACGATCGTTATCAATACAAAGTCCTTCTTATTCGATCAACAGCATTAAAGAAATAAGAAGCCAAGACCAATATTTTATACTTGTAAATAAATGTGTTGAAATAAAATTGATTCCATAACCGAAACAGACCCAAGATGAAAAATGCAGTAAACGAAAAAAGTCGATCGTTACTTGGTCAGTTTGTTCTACTTTATATTTTTTACTAGTTCGCATACATGAGTCAATGTTTTTCCAGTTGAGACAAAGCAATATTCTAAGGTGAATGCCATTTTTGAATGACACGTTCGAAAAAGTGCAGATAAGATTATATCATGTAAAAGGTTTTTCCGCACTTCAACTTTGCGATAAACGCATGCAATAAATTCATTGTCATTCGCAATTTGTTGTAGTAGACAATGAGGCACCGAGCATCAGTCGACTCTCAAATATTTCGCATTTCGTTGAAATACTCATTTTTGAAGTTTCATAACAAATTAGCCTGTGGCCATTTTCATAACACGAAATGAGAGAATCACTGTTTTTTTTATATTAGCGCTAATCTTAGTTACTGGTAAGTGATTTTTTCACTACGAAAACTGCAGTTTTTCCCTTTTTCAAAAATTATAGTTGTCATCCGAATTTCTTCAATTAAAAATTTATTATGTCGATGTAAAATGAACTGTCCGATTCGTAATTCAACCACACTAAAATAAATTTGTAATTAATATTTATGAAAACTATAGAGTTTGATTAAAGGCCAGTTCTGAGTTTTCTGAACAAAATATGTAATTAAGTTAATTTTATTTGATAGCAGAAGCAAATTATGAATGTCAAACAAACATGGCTCAAACACTCCTCAAGTGAAAGCGACTGCTTTCATAACTCCTCAAAACGATATTGTCGTTGTTTTATGCAACTCGTAAGTTTTCGAAAAAAGTCCGAAAAGATTTCTCTTCGAAGTTTGTTCCTGGTTGCAATGCAAAATTGGATTACAGGAGCGATAATCCACAGGACATAAGCATCGATAATTACTGGGGCAATAACGTCGCCCTTACCCTTTCGCCGCACTCGTTCAACACGATCGTTATAAATAGACGTATCTTTTTATCCGAATTATCGTACTAATGAAATGTGATACAAACGCCAATATTTATTATTCATCAATAAATTTCTTGGACCCCAAATTTGTCGAAATAAAATTGATCCCTATATTTCATGCTTTCTAGTTTCCGTATTTTATAATAAATTATAGTTCATTAGTCAGGAATTTATTAGAGTTCAAGTGTAATCTATGGTACACATCGTAAAGTTTTCAAGTTCGCAACAGCCTTCATTTCAACGTGACTTTGCAGTAATGCTAATTCCATTCATTAAATATTCAAACAAGATGGAACAAATTGGTTCAATCATTTTTTTAGAAGAACAATGCGAAAAGAAACTTTTTTTTCGTGATCGTGCTAATCTTTGTAACAGGCAAGTGATCACTTTTAGAAAATATTGAAACTTGTAACAAACGCTGGCTTTATGTAAACCGCCAAATGATAAACTGTTGAATGATTATTTTAATGATTAAAAACAGCTCTTTCATAGTTCAACTCGTTATTCCCAACTCGCAGCTCATAATTTCTGTTAATGTAAAATATTAAAAGTCCAAATTTAGTTGAAAAGTAGACGTTGAGAAGATTTTTTTTCAAAGTGTATTTATCTCATTCAACACAATCGTTATCAATGCACATTCGTCTCTATTTGAATGATGTAAAACAAATATTTTCTTCTGTAAATAAATCAGTCTTGAAATCAATTCCAAAAAAGTTAATTCCAAAGTCCGCTTTTTTGTGTCGTGATTTCGAGTTCTTGCTTGTTAAACAGTATTAAAGTTTTTCACAATAAATTATAAAAGCCCACCTGACACTCAGGATGACGCGAGTCTGCAACAGCGCGTATTAAAACTTCACTGTAGAAACTGGAAGCCATTCTCCAGGTGCATTTCAGTGGTACGTTTTTGATAATGCTGGAAAACTCATCATTCAAATTGGGATTAAATAAAAATACATACAAATGCGTTTATATTAAATGAATAGTAGATAAGTGAGATCTGGAACGTTTCGCGAATTCCAGACTTAAAATTAATATTCTATTAATATTGTCATTCTATTTATTGAGGCCAGAAAAAAAATTTTCTGTAGAATTTGATAAATGGTTCCAATTGTTATTATAGTTTCCTAATTTGTAAAAATCATGAATTTTTAACTAGCTTGTGAAAATTCTTCTCAATTCTTACTTACATGCTCTGATATTAAAATTGAATTAAAAAACTAACTGTATCTTTTTTATCAAAATATGCCACGTCCCCGGAAACAATTTTGAATGTCTTTCATTAGTGCCGTTAAGTGATTCAGTTTCGAACCGAATAATATAAAATAATTGATTCGTCGAGACATGTCACAATTATTTCCACGTCGCAAATTTCTCAATATTTTCAGTGAAGTTTAAAAATTTTGTATTTTATTCATTGTTTCGTAAACCTATTTGTTGAAAATAGAAATGCAGAAGATAATCATTTGCACAGTACTCGTGTTAAACTTCATACTTGGTAAGTGATTTCTGTATTTTACTCTAGAATAGTAGTTTTATCCCCCTTTTGCTCCATAAAGCATCTATCAGGAATTATGTGTTAATATTTCCACGATTTGAACAAACTCCCAAAATCCGTGAAATCAAAAATCGGCATTGTAATTTACGACGACAGTTTTCAAAATACCAAGGAGAAAAATTCGATGAAATTATTCCGAAATTCCGAATAAATAGATATAATGACAATGAACAACTTCGAGCTCTTGAATCAAATGACAAATTCTCGATATTACAGTTCGAGCAAAATATGAATGTCAGCCACGATCTTTCGGGTTCGGGAGCACAGTATGTGTCTGCAACAGTACGTGTTGTGGCTCTACTCCCGAAGTTGGAAGCCGTTCCCCGGATACATTCCACTGGTACGCTTCTGATAAAGCTGGACAGCGATTACAATTGTCAACGGGAAAAATCAACGATTCCCAAGGACAATTCGAAGCCACCAAATTATACCTGAATCGCTCCAGACGTTACCAAAAAATGCATGGCTGGGGCGGTTCTTTCACCGACTCATCCCTTCTCAACATTCGTTTACTAAGCCCAGAAACGCGACACAAACTCATGCAGTAATTATTCCAAATTTCAGACGTACTTGTTCGACTTCTCATACTTTTTCTGTTACAAAAAACAATTAGATCGTACTTTGGACCGGAAGGGAGCAGGTACAACTTGGCTCGAGTTCCGATAGGCGCATCAGACTTTTCTATTCGGCGCTACAGTTACGACGACATCCAAAACGACAAGGATTTAGGAAACTTCACTTTACAACACGAGGACTTTAATTTAAAAATTCCTGCGATGCGAGAGGCTCTCTTAATGAATCCAGAGCTGAAATTCGTGGCAGCTCCTTGGAGCGCGCCGGCTTGGATGAAAAACATAACCCAACCTGGCACTTCCGGTAACCAATCCATAAACTAAATTGTTTCGCGCCATTCCCGACATTCTGATTCCAGGGTTTTTGAAACGCGAATACTATCAAACTTACGCTGATTATTTGGTAAAGTTTTTGGATGAGTACCAAAAACAAGGTATCGCATTCTGGAGCATTTCTACTGGAAACGAACCAGCCCTCATCTTGGAACAACCCATAGATATGGGCATCATGAATTGGATGCCGCACACCTTGGCCACTTGGATCGCTGAGAATTTGGGGCCAGCTTTGGCTCGCTCGGAGCACAGCCAAACCGAAATTTACAGTTTCGACGATCAGAGGTCCGGACTGCCTAATTACGTGCAGACAATGTTCAAGAATGTAAGTGTCGAACAGTACGTGAAGATAATTGGCGTGCATTGGTATAAAGATGACATAACTAGCCCAGATGTTCTGGACCAAACTCACGAGTTGTTTCCGGATAAGCCGCTTATAATGACGGAAGCTTGCGGCGGTGAGGCGTTAATTTTTTTCATGTACCCAAAGTACTTAATTTCCACTGTACTTGTGCTGAAAATGAATCAAATCGATCGATTTTCAAACCTCTCGTGTAATTTCGCTATGAACGAAATTTGAAAGGATGTAAATAATCTCAACTACGTTTACATTTCAGGATACGTGCTAGAAGATGTACCGAAAGTTAAACTCGGATCATGGGAAAGAGCTGAATACTACATTCTTAAGATGATCGAGGTAAATAAAAATGATAATTCCTTGATCGATGGCAATTTTTCACATTGAATTTATAACGTTTCCAAAGAACGTGAACCATTGGGTGGCTGGTTGGATCGACTGGAACCTCGTCCTCAATAAAATCGGAGGACCGAATATTATAAATAATTTCGTAGACGCTCCAATCATCGTTAACCCGGAGACGGATGAATTTTTCAAGCAGCCTCTTTACTACAGTATCAAACATTTCAGCAGATTTGTGCCGCGAGATTCAGCCAGGCTCGACATAACGAACACGCCTCAGGTAGCAGCGACTGCTTTCGAAACTCCTGAAAACGTCGTCGTTATTTTATGCAACGCGTGAGTATTAAAAAAGATTCAACGGATTTTTCGAAAATATATTTCCGATTGTAAATCTGAAAAACTCTTTCGCAGGAGCGATGATTTCGTGCGCGTAAGCATCGACGATTCGAGAAATACAATCTCTGTCACGCTTTCACCGCGCTCGTTTAACACGATCATTTTTTGAGGATAAATTTTAAATATTTAATGAATGGCACATTGAATTCAGAGAATGTTAGTCACGTGTAAATCAATGTAAATGAATATTGATAAATATAAACTGCATAATCATGTCTTTAAAACGTATGCTGTAGCTTCGAGCGTTGACTTTCCAATTTCAAGTTCCTGGTGTCTATATTTTCGTTGAAGTACTGTCATTGATTACGGCAATTTTCGGTCTCTTCCCTCCACGTCAGTGCAGACGACACTGGCGTAAAATTTGCGCTCTAGCAACAGTCGCGATTTTATCTCCGTCTTCGATAAAATCGCAACTGGATATAGTGACTTTGAAAAATTATACATTCAACTCGTTTATTGATTTACCTCGGCTACGTTTATTCTAATGAGAATTGCAAAAGCTAATCAGTCGCTCCACGAAGGAAAATGCAACAAGTGATATTTTTTCTTATATTTGTGCTGGTTTTTGTAATTGGTAAGTAAATTCATCCTAAAATAACAGTTTCATATCATTTTTTGCTTCAAATCCATCATTGTCTGTTGAAGAACTGCATAAGATTCCATTTACTTTCTACGTACGTACAATTTTAATGAGCTTGAATGTAAATGAAATTATTTAATTCATGTGCTATCGCACAAGCTTCAAACTTTTCATAAATTCATTTTTCAGCCTCAATTATTGAGTTTTTAACTTTGTTTTTATTGCCGTTTTCTGTAGGGAAGAATAATCAAAGTTCATTGAACTGTCATTTGATTTAATTGTAACACGCGTGGTATTGCATTAATTGCAATTTTGTGTTTTGGATTAACACCTCCCTCCAGTTTTAATCAGGTAGAATAAAAGGTAGTAATTCACGACACAAGCTATAACGTTTTTTTACGAGCGCAAAAGTCTTGATTTTTAAACATTTGTTTCCATTTTTTAAAGAAAAAATTAACATGAGTAAAACGATAATTTTCTTTGTTCTTGTGCTAATCTTCGTTCATGGTAAGTGGTTTTCGCATTTTCTGATGGAATAGTTTACTTTTAAGTACAAAAAACCTTCATTTTCGTCCTTGATTTTAACTTTTATAAATCACAGAAAAAGTAACTTTCCAACAAAAGTACTTCAAAGCTGATTTTCAACTCAGCAAAATCGTAATTCGTCAAAAAGTACATAAAGTTATTTCGTACTTAAACAGTATTGAAAAATGTTCTAAATTGCAAAATTGTTTTAAAATTGTTCTAAATTGCAAAATTTTTTGAAATTGTTTTATTTCTTGGGAAATTAAAAAATAACGTCGTATCAGTTGAGGCATAAGTCCCTAAGTTGATTAATGATTCATTGTTATTCATTCATAAAATAATCCAATTGGAAGTGCTTGATCGCTATTTTTTCCTACCCGTCATTTATTAATTTTTCATGGCGCAACTAAATGTCAACGAACTGAAATTAAAACTTCATTAAATCTGTTTAATTCTATAAACGAGATGATTGAGAACATTAATTACTCAAGGTTTAAAGCTCGTCTTAATTATTATAACAGAAAATGAAAACAAGCAATGTCTCAAGATTTTTACTTCATAATTTTAGAAACTAATAAAAAAGTCGAAATATTGCAGCTCAAGCAAAATACGAATGTCAGCATCGTTCCTTTGGATTTGGAAGCACAGTATGCGTCTGCAACAAAACATTTTGTGGATCTACCGTAGAAATAAGAAAGCCTTCTCCTGATGCATTCCAGTGGTACGTATCTAATAAAGCTGGAAAACGATTAGAACTGTCAATTCGGATGATCAACGATTCTCAAGAACTATCCGGAACCACTCAATTGTACCTAAATCGCTCCAGACGTTATCAAAAAATTCATGGCTGGGGTGGTTCTTTCACTGACTCATCCTTTGTCAACGTTCGTCTACTCAGCCCAGGAACACAGCGCAAACTCATGCAGTAATTATTCCAAATGTCAGACGTATTTGTTCGACTTCTCACACTTTTCTCGTTACAAAAAACAATTAGATCGTACTTTGGATCGGCAGGGAGCAGGTACAACTTGGCTCGAGTTCCGATAGGCGCAACGGACTTTTCCATTCGACGATACACCTACGACGACACCGCAGGTGACGTCGAGCTAAAAAACTTTGCTTTGCAAAGCGAAGATTTGGAGCTTAAAATTCCTGCGATGCAAGAAGCTCTTGCGATGAATCCAGAGCTGAAATTCGTGACAGCTGCTTGGAGTGCACCGGAATGGATGAAAATTAAAAAAGACCCTAGCACTTTCGGTAAACAATTTTTTTCTACAGACCCAGAAAGCTAATTATCTTGCTTCATCTTCTGGGTTCCGATTTTAGGGTTTCTGAGATATGAATATTACCAGACGTTCGCGGATTACGTGATAAAGTTCTTGGACGAGTACAAAAAACGAGGTATCACATTTCGGAGCGTTTCTACTGGAAACGAGCCGGCGCTGTTCTTGAAAGAACCGGTAGATTTGGGCATGATGAATTGGACGCCGCGCACCACGGCAAAATGGGTCGCTGAGAATTTGGGACCAGCTTTGGATCGCTCGCAACACAACGAAACGGAAGTTTACACGTTCGATGATCGCAGATCGCGACTGCCTACTTATGTTGCGATGATATTCGAAAATAAAAAAGCCGAGAAATACGTGAAGTCGATCGGCGTTCATTGGTATCAGGACAACGAAATCAGTCCCACGGTTCTGGACAGAACTCACAAATTGTTCCCGGATAAACCGATAATAATGACAGAAGCTTGCGTCGGTGAGACATTCATATCTTTTTCGCATCCCAGACGCGCAAAATCTTCATTTGCTTCGTATTTAAGGATACATCGCAGGGGATGTACCGAAAGTCAAACTCGGGTCGTGGAAAAGGGCTGAATATTACATTTTTAAAATGATCGAGGTAATTGAAAATAATGCATTGATCGATGGCAATTTTTCACATCGGATTCATTCCGTTTTTGAAGAATTTGAATCATTGGGTGGCCGGTTGGATCGACTGGAATCTTGTCCTCAATAAAATCGGAGGACCGAATATTGTAAATAACCACGTGGATGCTCCAATCATCGTTAACCCAGACACGGATGAGTTTTTCAAGCAGCCTCTTTACTACAGTATCAAACATTTCAGCAGATTCGTGCCGCGAGATTCAGTTAGGCTCGACATAACGAACACGCCGCAGGTGGCGGCGACTGCTTTTGAAACTCCCGAAAATAACATCGTCGTTGTTTTATGCAATATGTAAGTATTTTTACGGCAATGTTCACAAATATTTCCATTCTCGAAGCATTTGTAAAAATCTACTTTACAGGCAAGACGATCCAGAAAACGTGAGCATCGATGATTCGTCGTCGAATGTAATTGCCGTTACTCTTTCGCCGCGTTCTTTGAACACCATAATTTATAGAAGACGTACTGATGAAAAATAGGTGCTTTTATGCATCATCTCTTTAGGAACCGCAAATTTTCGTCGAATAAAGTTAAATCCAAAAACACGCTTATCATTTCATTGCGCGAAAACTATGTTTTCGCCTTGTTAAAATGGTACTCAATCGTTGAAATATCATTGAATTATATATTCATGAAGTTAAACAGCATTTTTTCACGTTAAACAATGTGGATTCCCCCTCTATGTCAGCAAGTGCGATTCGTTGGTCTTAAGAATTCTTACAACTGTAAGTGAAGTTTGCTTGTAGTCTACTCATGACACAACGTCTTGCATGCTCGAAAGTCTCGATGTTTTCATAGACTCTTCCGTTTTCGTTTCATTAGTTCTTTAACGATTTGTTAGTTTATTGTAATAGGACTTAAAAAAATTGTAGACTGACTCGTTTTTTTTAGTGAAAATGCATAAAGGAATAATTTCTTTCATTTTCATGGTAATCTTCGTAACTGGTAAGTGATTTTCGTCTTTTCTGCCACATAAGTAATTTCATTTTTTTATACTCAATTGATCTTCCGTCTGAAATTTTTTTACGTGACTAAAAATTGCAATTATTTTCTACGTTTTTAATCATCTGAATTTAAATCATACGTCGAATATTCCGATTGGAAACGTTACCTTGTTCTTTTGCTCATAAATTTAATGTTAATTGTGTTTAATTATACCCAGAGATATCCGATAAATAATTAAATTATAACACATGGATTTTATCGATTTACGGAACACTCTTTCAAGAAAAACACAAATAATTACTGATGATTGATTTTTAATTTTCAGAGAGTACATTACGATAATTGAAAAATGTCATTTACAATTAGTAATTAGAATAATATGATTGCATAATTGAAACCAATCTAAAAACTGCAGAGATCTCTAGACTTTTAGAATAGATAATAATTTTCACAATGTTTACTTTAAATGCATTAATTTTTTCGCGGAGTATGAATTTTGATGAGTTAATTAAACATAAAATTCAATGAAGACGAAGTCTAACAGATCTTGATTATTTGTTTAAAAATGTAAGACGAGGCCGCAAGTTCCCTTCACTTATACAATTAATAGACGGCCCTGAGAATAATTGATTAATTGATGATAATTTGATAATTGCTCTTGCAGCACAAGCAAAGTATGAATGTCAGCATCGTTACTTTGGATTCGGGAGCACAGTATGCGTCTGCAATAGCACGTTTTGTGGCTCAACGATAGAAATAGGAAGCCCTTCTTTAGGGGTATTCCAATGGTACGCTACCGACAAGGCTGGGAAACGATTAGAATTGTCAATCGGGAAAATCAACACCTTCCGAAGTGAATCTCAAAGCACCCAATTGTACCTAAATGGCTTCAACCGTCATCAAAAAGTATACGGCTGGGGTGGTTCTTTCACCGATTCATCCGGTATCAACATTCGTCTTCTTAGTCCGAAAACACAGCTCAAACTTTTGCAGTAATGACTCCCAATTTTATCTTTGTTCTAAAAGGCGTTATCGCTTTCTCGGGAATCGAATTTTCTCCATTTTACTTGCTATTCATATTCATTGCATCGATGAAAACACATTAGATCGTACTTCGGGCGAGATGGAGGCCGATACAATTTGGCACGCGTTCCGATTGCTGGAACGGACTTTTCCGTTCGGGGTTACACCTACGACGACACCGAAGACGATGTGGAGTTGAAACACTTCTCTTTGCAACGCGAGGATTGGGATTACAAAATTCCCTTCATGCGCCAGGCTCTTTCGATGAATCCAGAGCTGAAATTCGTGGCGGCGGCATGGACCGCTCCGCCTTGGATGAAAACGAAAAAAGCATTCGGCAGTTACGGTAACGGCATTCTCAATCGAATTCCAGAAACTTGACTCTTTTCCAGACTCCTCCACGCTTACATTTTAGGCTTCTTGAGTGCTGATCACTATCAGACGTACACCAATTATTTGATGAAGTTTTTGGACGAGTATAAAAAATATGGTATCAAATTCGCGAGCGTTTCCACGGGAAACGAGCCGACCCTCATCCCCGAGTACCCCATGAATTTGAGCTCGATGAGTTGGACGACCAGAACCTTGTCGAGATGGATAGTTAACAATTTGGGTCCGACTTTGGCCCGCTCGCAGCACAACGAAACGGAAATCTATAGCTTCGATGATCAGAGGGGATTTTTGCCGTACCAATTGCAGATGCTTTTCGACGACGAAGAGGTCAAGAAATACGTCAAGTCTATTGGTCTGCATTGGTATCTGGATGACTTCTATAGCCCTAATCGTCTTGACAAAACCCACGAATTGTTCCCGGATAAACCGATTATAATGACTGAAGCTTGCGTCGGTAAAGCATTTGTCTCTTCAGTTTTTCACGAGTTTAAAGTGCATTTTCTAATTCGATTTTGTATCTCGAAGGCGCTTGGCCCACGGATCAGCCGAAAGCCAGACTCGGATCGTGGCAAAGAGGCGAATACTACATTCTCAAAATGATTGAGGTACTCGAAAAAAAACCTTAAATGATGCTTTTTCAATCTATGCAAGTTTTTGTGACTCTTTAATCGCGTTTTAAAGAACGTGAATCATTGGGTGGCCGGTTGGATCGACTGGAACATTGTCCTCGACAAAACCGGAGGGCCCAATTGGATAAATAACCTCGTGGACGCTCCAATCATCGTTAACCCGGAAACGGATGAGTTTTTCATACAGCCTCTTTACTACAGTATCATACATTTCAGTAGGTTCGTGCCTCGAGATTCGATCAGGCTCGATATAACGAACACGCCCCGGATAGCGGCGACCGCTTTTGAAACTCCAGACTGTAAAGTCGTCGTCGTTTTATGCAACAAGTAAGTAACCTCTGAAATATTTATAACAAATAACCTTGAACCAAATGTTTATTTCGAGAACACCTGTGATTGCGATTGAAAAATATTGTTTACAGGAACGAGGACACAGAAAATGTCAGCATCCGTGACTTTTTAGGGAATAGAATCGATGTCACGCTCTCAGCGCGTTCTTTCAATACGATTATTATCAGAGATTATTATTCCCACATCGCTGGATTAAAGTCATGTAGAAATTGAGCAGCGAGATCGAACACTTGTCATAGATAAATAATCGCATGGAGTCGAGGCCGAATTATTATTAATTTTGTAAATATATACGATACAGCTGTGAACACGGTATTTCTTATTTTTACGCCTTCGGGACATTGTTGGGTAAAATCATTTCGCATTGTTTGGAAACGTATTTCGCAGCTGCGAAAACCTCTTTAATTCGCGTTTCTGGCGTGTCTTTTCGACCTGTAAGAACGGTAAATATTGCGACACAGGGAATGAGAAGTGTCGATGAGTTTATTGGATTATTATGATGATATGTCATGCAGGGAACTGGTAACATATGCGTTGCATAGGGAGGGGTGTTCTGATTGCGCACGCCTGCCGTTTTGTCATTGGAATTTGATGATCTTTCTTCCCCCGGGGCTTATACTCCACAGCATAAATATTTGCTCGACAACACTTCGCGAGCGTAACACACTTGCTTCCACGGTATAATTCTTCGCGCCCTTATCGCGTTACTTGACTTTAAACGAAAACAAACATGATAAAAACTATTTCATTCGTTCGTTGATTTGAAGGAAGGAAGAAAACGATCTTTTTAATGGTTTGAGATTAAAAAACGAAAAAATGGTGATTCGAACCATATGTCAACCAGAAGTGGTCTTATCCCTTCACAAGGGTCAGCTCGAAATTGATTAATCGTCCTTGTACTTGCGAATCTGCCGTGTAAATCCACATAATTCTTTGCTCCCTGGTGTACCATTTAAATCGAGTTAGTCCCTTGCTCATTCGAATTCACATTGAATCGAATTATAGAGTCGGACCGCGCCTTTTTAACAATCTGTAAGCGAAGGTCCGGCATTATTTTCCAATTTACGTCCATTAATTTCATGCTGTTTGCGATCGTTTTTTTTCGTCGATATCTGGAAGCTTGAAAATGTACTCGGGCCATTGAATGCAAAGCTTCATTAAATATTGACGAGATGAAGTGATAAAACGCTGTAAAATAGACAGTGTTTCCAAGGTGATGCTTCCAGGTTATTTTCTTCTAATTTGACGGAACGACTGCTATAAAGCGAATTAGAGGGGAATCATACTGAAGGATAAATTCTATCTTCCTTTTACAGTTAACCTTATACGGAATTTAGCACGCGAATCACAATTCGAAGGACAGTTTTTTATTTCGTATGAGTCGTTTGGGCTTGCTCCATTGTTCTATGATTCCGTGTCGTTCCCACGTGATTCCATGCATGGGATCATGAGAAAATGGAGCTGACCTGTACAAGATTCACGGTAGATTGGTTGATAAATTACTTCCATATTTGAACTTTGAATTATATTAATTCGTCTGAAAATTCAAAAATTGAGATAACATTTAGTTTTAGATGCTACAATATTCGGAAAAACTTGGAAAGTAACATTAATAAAATTTGTTTCGTGTATTAATTGTGAGAATTTATTGATCCATGAAATTTTTTGTTTTATCTTACGCGTGAAAATTAATTCACAAATCGAAAAAATACCAAAATACCTTGACATATTTCACAAAATTGGTCGGAAGAAAAAACAATTGAGAATAGAATAATAATGATCTTGTAATTATTATTTTATCTCGGAAGGCTAAGAACTACATTTCCGACAAACGGCAAACGTCTTTTAGTATCATAAGCTTTAGGGAATACTGTATCCAGCGTATGGTATCTTATCAAGAAATTTTTTACCGTACCATACGTTTTCGTTTATGAAAAATGTAAAGAGAAATTGAATATTGGCTAGTATTATAAATTATATTATTTATTCATCGATGTGTACAAATCAATTTGAATTTACCAATATTTTGCGTCCGAATTTGGTTCCTTGTCAAGGTCCACATAAATTTAAGAATCATCGCTTATTTTGAAACAATACAATTCATTAATGACTTCAAAAATTTTTGAAAAATTCTTTTCAACATTGTATATCATTAATTGGGTACCTTTTCATAAGTGACACGTGTTAATATTAAAATTTAAAAAAAACTCTTTCACAGGATTTTTTACAATTTAGTTGATATCAAATGCTCTTATCTTCACAATATTTCCGAGGCAAAATTACGATGTGTTTTTTGTTGTGTCGATATCTAATGATTTCAAAGTAGAACGACCCAATTAGACGAATTTTTATTGCTCGAAGTAAGCAATCAACTTGGTTTAATTGAGATTCTATTCCACTTTTGGTTTTGAGACCAAAGAGGAATGCCAGATTACGACGCTCGACGACGAGTTGAAAAAAATTTACCACTCGTTATGTTATTTCAAAAATAGAATTTAATTAGGTTGGATTGATAATTTGTTGAAAAGAGTGGACTTCTTTAAATTCGGAAATAACAATGTCATGAAGCGATCTATAAAGGGCATGAAATATAAAGCCGGGATTACGATGGCTGGAACGTAAGGTGATGGGATGGAACGGGAAAGCTTGGACCAGTCAAACTTTCGCGTTGTTTCCCGTTTCGCGCGCTCATTGGTCCAAACCTTCACGACCCGTTCCATTCCGTCCATAGGAGGATAATCTCGTTCCGAATTTGTTCATATTTCTCAATTGTTTATAACATTGCCAATATCGTTGTCAGTATATTAAAAAGTTGAGTGATAGAGAGAATGCTCAGAAATATCCAATTTACACAAACTTTCATTACATTTCGATTTGAGAATTTTTCGAAACCTCACATTAAAATATTACGAAGGTCCAAAACTTGGGTTATTGAAAATTGGAAACTCAAATTTCTCATATTTTCGAATTGCTTTTTAATACAACAGAATTTATTTCTACCTTTAAAATTGATAATAAGTGGGTCAATCAATGAACTAATGATAGTAGCTATCAATTTATCACAATCTTCCATTTGGAAAAAACATGACGAAATTCCGTTTGGGAATACGATTTGGAACACTTTTGAAAAAGCAATTAGGAATTTCCGTTGGACAAAACTATTTGGAACGATTTTTAAAAAAACGTTTGAAAATTCCGTTCTGGAAAGACGAAATAGATTTTTTCAGCTGGAAGATAATAAATTGTCGCATGCTTCTGGTCCGTCTGGAAATGGACGGTTAAACATTAGTAAAGCCCAAGTGTTTCTGCAATACTACCACGTTGAGTATCTTTTAAAGATGTACGATAATTAGCTGAAAATGATCGAATAAGTTTTCCAAATTGATTCCCCGAAGAGGTTTTTCCAATAGATTCACTTATCTGGGATACCTACGATCGAGGACAAAATTTGTCATTATCGAGCGTGTAGATAAACGGCCAAGGAACAGGCGTATAAATATAGTCCGCTGTTGAAAGTTTTTCATTGTTAAAAGTAGGATTGACGTCTACGAATGGTCTTTGTGAACATTACATTGCAACCATGTGTACTGGATACTTATCGCTTTTTATTCTGTTACTGTTCAGTTTTCAGTCAAATTGTAATATTTTTTTTTTCGAACAAACAAAATTCACGAGTGTCGTGAAAACTGACAGTGGACCGATTCAAGGTGCGATTCTGAAGAATGTTTTAAGCGGGAAGCCGTATTCATCGTTCAAAGGTGTCCCGTACGCGCGTCCTCCGATCAATGATCTCAGGTTCATGGTGAGTTAACAATATAATTTTCGGAGTACGTCTTTGAATTCCGAAAATACGCATTATGAATTTTTAGCCACCAGTTGAACCAATACCGTGGACATCGGTATTGAATACCACAGAACACAACAACATTTGTGCCCAGGGTGCATTTAGACGTTGCATGGGTTCCGAGGATTGCCTCTATCTCAACGTTTATTCGCCAAAAATAGAATACCAAAATGTTAATTCAACTTTTCCCAAACTTCCGGTGATTGTGTGTATACATAACGGTCCATACGTGCGAGGATCTGGGAACAGTGATTATTTTGGGCCGGATTTCTTGGTCGATCAGAACGTTGTCGTTACATTCAACTTTCGTTTGGGCGCATTCGGTATGAAAATTCAAGCAACATCGAGTGTATGTCGAATGTTCGGTCCTTGATCACTTTTTTGGATGCGCATTCAGGGTTTCTGAATTTTCCTGGCGTTTCCGGCAATAATGGATTGAGAGATCAGAATATGGTTCTGAAATGGGTCAAGAGGAATATCGCGAAATTCGGGGGTGATCCTGACAGCGTTACGCTCATGGGCCAGTCTTCAGGTGCCGCCTTTGTAGATGCTCATTTGATATCTCCCCAGTCGAGAGGTATTATCTCGATATTATTCGGTGTGATTTATTGCGAAAGACGCAGGAGTAAAAATTAACGGGCGTATATTTTTGGTAGGGCTATTTCATAAGTCGATTGCACTGAGCGGTTCTCTATTCAATCCCTGGGCGTTTCAAACCCAAGAACAAGCGACTGAAGAAGCTTTTAAACTAGGATACAGAATTACGGGCTTAAAGAATTTGACTCCTGCAGATTTGCTTCGTTCGCTCAGAAACGCTTCCACGTGCGAAATAGCGAGCAAAACGTTTTCATTGTCCAAACTCGTAAGTAATTGTCCGGTGCTCTATTCCAAATTTAATCAATATTGATAAGTGTTTTGTTTCTACGTGTCTATGTACTTTCAGTTGAAAAATTTCAAACTGTCTTTCGTGCCTTCTATCGAATATCCAGGGAATCTATCGGAAACATTTATAGGCAAATGTTTTGTCGACAAATTTCTTACTGGTGATTACCACGACGGGCCTCACATGATGGGTTTCACAGATTTGGAAATTGCAATGAAGATGCCAAGTAAAAGATCAATGAATTAACGCTTTTGAGAAAAATATTTAACCCGATTGTCATCATTTCAGCCGCCAATTCGGGTGTTGTACCTGATAGTATCTGGAATGGTATAGTGGCGTGGTTGAAGAAATTCACAATACTTGGTGATTTGATGAGGCCTGTATTGGAGGTGATTTTTTCGAATACTAAGAAGTTGTGTTGTAAGCAGAATAAACATTTAGAACTTTAATAGTCGTTCTCGGAGCGTCTATTTACTGCTGGGATCGATCTGAAACAGCGCTATATGATGGATTATGGACAGTCGAAATCAGTTTACTACTACCACTTTACTTTCGATTACTCGAAGCACGATTCTAGTGTACAAAAAATGTTCTCCGGTATTTCATCTCATTATTTACTCGCGTACATGAAAAGATTCAACGTTTTCGAATAATTTATTTGTTTCAGGCGTGGGACATTGCGAAGATTTACTGTATATTTTTTACATGCGAAATTTTAAGCAACCTCTGGATTATTTCCATTCCGAATCTGAAGTAGCGAATGCCAGCAAAATCGCTCTCACCCGGCATCGAGTTACAACTATGATCTCGAACTTCGCGAGATACGGGTAATTTATTTCACCCAAATATAATTCATTAAAAACCTGCGTTCCTGAAATACCTGTTATTTTCGATTCAGAAAACCGGGAGGAGCAAGGAATTTTTTAAATATTGATTGGGAAAAATCTAATTCGAAAGGCGGCTACCTTGATATAGGGGATGAGTTGGTGATGCATCCCGACAGTCGACCGATTCGCAAAAAAGTCGAATTGATACAAAAGTGATACTCCGAAACCTATAATTCTGGTAAATGTGTACCACACTTGTGAGTCTGAACTGACTGCGTGAGACAGAAATAATAAAGTTTATTATCAATCAATAATACAGTACATTATTTATTAATGTTACAGTCCTAAAAACGAAAAATATGCCGAATTATAAAGTTAATGTTATAATCTTAAGAACGAAAAAAATGCCTAAATGCGGGGAAAATGGGTCCTTGAAAATGTGTCGAAAACAAGACATCATCTGTTTTCGAAAATCGAGTAGGAAGGAATTTGTTATAAAAAGCTTGCTATTTTGGGTTTTCGCTCTCATTTTCGCGCTCATTCAGTGCTCATTCGCTCGCTTTAGCGCAGTTTTCGGAGCAGGCACTTATTGAAGAAAAAAACACGAACAAAGTAGACCAGATAATTTTGAATTACGAATTTATCATGTTTACTTGCGACAACGATAAGTGAACTAAGGATGCTCAAAAGTACATTGAAAGTCAATAAGGTAAATGCTCCAGTAATGGCCAAGTTTTATTAAAAGCGGAGCTAAAATCGGTGTTTTTGTGAATGTGGATAAAAATATGTTTCTAGCACGAATTTTCAGGTCCAATCGACACAGGAAATGATTTTAATGGTCAAGTAAGTATTATTTATCAATAAAGGAAGACACTAGCCATTACTGAAGCGAAAGTGGCCATGACTGGGGCATTTACCTATATAATTAATTGTAAAATTGTTTCGGTAGTGACCCAAATCAGCGTTGGAAAGTTTTAAAATGAAGTATCGGAGTAATTTTAAACTACAAAAACTTTCAGTAAGATAAATATTTTCCACGCATTAGGGAAATTTTTCTTTTAAGTCCAGCATTGATGATAATGATTGTCTTCAGATTTATTGACGATTATATCAAGAGCGACGATCGCGGACCAAGCGCAATGAGCGTTTCGCAAATCGCAAACATCAGTACGCGTAGCTTAAACGTGAAATTATTATGAAAATTGAAATTAGTGGAGGACAACGAAATCATGAGTCGATATTGAGCCTTATCAACGATCAGGCAGTAGTAGCGGCACACCTATAAATATAGTTCGTTGTAAATCGTTTTTCATTGTCGAAAGTTAGATGAACAACTGCGAATTCTCTCCATGAACATTACTTTGCAACAATGTGTACTGGATACTTATCGTTTTTCATTCTTTTACTGTTCAGTTTTCAATCGAATTGTAACGTTTTTTCTTCCAATGAAACAAAATTAACAAATGTCGTGACAACTGACAGTGGACCGATTCAAGGTGCGGTTAGAAAGGCGGCTACCTTGATATAGGGGACGAGTTGGTCATGCATCCCGAAAGTCGACCGACTCGTAAAAATCTCGAATCAGCGATATAAGCGATACTATAAAACTCAGAATTCTGGTTAAATGTGTACCACACTTGTGAGTCTGAACTGACTGCGTATGACAGGAATAATAAAGTATTTAGATGTAAATATTTGTTGAATATAATGCGCTATTCAATAGTAACATTTGTTCGCTATCAAATGATAACAAATTCCTTGCGCTTTTTACGCACAAAATGTAAACTCGTCGATATTTTTATTTCGTCAACTCGCAGTATGTCGTCTTTTTAGTCCTGTTTTTTCTTCCAAAAATGAAAATTCATTCAACGTCTAAGTCAACAGGGAGCTTCCTCAAAATAAGGGACAAATTTGTCATGCATTCTAACAGTCGATTAGTTTATTCAGAAGTCAAATTGATCCAAAACAGTAATTCAAATCTAATGGTACTGATAAATGATTACCAGGATTTGCAGATGACCATCCAATGGTCTTGCGCATGCGCCCGTTTCTTGTGGTTTTCAGAAAGTACTCTCTTCACTTTTATATAATTTTATATAGTTTTCATAGAATTCCTGGTTCTTCTTGTGAACTTTAAACGCGTTAAAACAAATTAAACCATGATTATTTCATTCGAGTTTGACAAAAAATATCGAAACGTGTCACGTAAACTAAAGTTTGCAGGTTGCATGTACAATCATTATATGTCAACATTTTTGTAAAGATTTTGCAACTTGCCCTAAAAAAATGCTCTGTAGAATTGTGTTTTTCAGTCCTGATTGTCTATGCATATGTGCACAATATAATTTAATTTAAAAATCAGTTTGTCTGAATTTAGGTTCAATCAAATCTATTGCTTGCATTTTTTCTTCCCTGCGCTCTCCGTCTTGTACCATCTTTAAACAATCAGCGATGCGCCTTCGTTGCTCGGACCTTCCTTTAACAACGCATCATGAGCTTCCTGTTCGTTGCCAAAATTATTTAAAAGCTGCTTGAAATTTTCTTCCGCTTCGTTTCCCAATTTCTTCCAAATCGTGTACATTTGGAAATCTGGAAATCCTTGTTCTCAACGTTGATTCGCCAAAAATAGAATACCAAAGTGGTAATTCGACTTCTCCCAAACTCTCGGTTATTTGGTAATTGAATGTTCGTATTATCGTAACGAACATTTTTGTACATTTTTTTCACCCGCGTATTTTTTTCGTAAAGAAAAAGATATTGTTTAATAAATTAAAATTACACTGGCATACTGAATGTAATTAATTATGTTGCATTATAGATATTTTTGCCAATATTCACCCTTGCATCAAAGTATCGATCCACCTTGAAGCGTAATTTGCAATGATAACTGAAACATTTTAAAAAGTCATAACACTTATCTTTGAATTGTTTCAAACAAAATTACGCACTTTTAAATTTGTCGTTTTTGTTAATTTCAATTTACCCGAGTTTTACATATCTTGAAGTAAACCGCAATAACAACAACATTTGAACGATTGCAAAATACGTCATTTTTTATTCATTGAAACAAAACTACACTTTGAAACGAAAATTGAATTTAACAAAAAAATTAAAATGATGAATAAGTTAAATGATTTAATAATATTTTTCTAAGGTAAATGCTCCAGTAATAGCCAGTCTACCGGTAATGACCAATTTTTATTAAAAGCGGAGCCAAAATTGGCGTTTTTGTGATTTTCGTTGGAAATATGTTTTTAGCACGAATTTGCAGGTCTAATCGACACAGGAAATGATTTTTATGGTCTAGTAATTATAATTTATCAATGAATAAAGACACTGGCCATTACTGGGGCAAAGGTGGCCATTACTGGGGCATTTACCTTATGTTCCGTGTAACATATGTAGACTTAGAAAAATTTTGGAATATCGAAGGGGCTCGAATATTTTTTGCGGAGAAAATAAACTTTGCGTTCGAGTAAACTGGGCGTGTTGTGGGCTTGTTGTCGACGTTTTAAAAACTTGGGCCCGTTGTCGGCGTGCGTTTAGTCTATCAAGACACAATTCCGAAGATTTCGGCGAGTTGTCGAC
>JABFQM010001412.1:0-21497 GCA_022816865.1 Zelostemma sp. ZL-2020
GCCGTTAACCTTATTACCGTGCATTTCGTCGTCGACTTGACAGCGAGCAGAGAGAAACGATCGGATCGGCTTCTAGATTCTAGCGCCTTTCAAACAGGTTGTGACATTGGTCGGCTGGCCTTTCCTAAATTCCAAACCGCCAACCATGTCACGTCGCATAGCTAGAACCTTGTGGCTACTGCCTACCAGCCTACCGTTTGCCGATAGACGGAGAGAACTGGAGAGGACTGAGGACGGAGAGAGCCAAGAACTGTGGGCGAGCGCTCTCGCAGGATCTTAGGAAATCTCCCTGTTTTCGAATCCTTGACGAGTCGCTGAACGAGTGCCGTGCGAGAGCTCCGAAGGATGTGGATAAACATGAAAAACGTATATCCCACGGTCGCGCGAGAGGCGCAAAAAGTCGAGGAAAACACGACTGAATGAAATATACCGGTACTTCTTACTTCGACTATTGATTTTGTGATTCATTCGCACGCTCGCTTCCATCGTTGATGCCGATTCGATAGCGTTTTTGCTCGCTACTTTTCGGAACGAAACGCGCCAAGTGAATTTAGTTCCTTAAAATGCATTTATTACACTTAAAAAATGTATCGTACGTTTCATATTAGCAAGGATTTTTTGTACTTGTTTGAAACATCTGACCCGGAAGGAAGAAATGTACACGCGAAAGGGATTTTTGTGAAAATGCTGCTTCCTAGTTGTGTTCCTTACATGGGACGTGAGCTGAAATGTTAGTTTTCCTGAATAAGTATCGACAGAAGTATGGATTTCAGTGAAAAATAGAGACAGGTATATTCGGCTCTATTCGAATCTTCACTTTAGAAACGTACCATTTTCATCGATGATTTTACACGTCACAAAATGTTCGTGTGCAGATAAATATAATAGTTGTATTCCCAATTTTCATTCCTCGCAAAGTTTAAGACAATTTTTTCCAAAAATATATTCCAACAAATGAAACGTTTCTGTTTTCTTTCGATTCGATAATTCCGTGGTTTTAAATACCACGAAATCGGAAAGGTTCTCTCTTGAATTGAATTATGTGTTGAATCGATTGATGTGTAACTTTGAAATTGTTGATGGTTTTAGTCTGTGTACACATTAGAGCGGGCATATGCACAGAACCGAAATTCGATGAGCCACTACTTTGGCAGGTCGAAGACCCCAGTTGTACTTTTACCCATGCCCCGAGGGGGTGGTTTCCATTGGGGCTACCATCAGGGGTGGATCCGGACACGTCATCCGCAGATCACGGCACAATATACGTATAGGCGAGCCTTTGAATTTAGCCTCGATGAAGCCTCCCGACGTCCCCTGGAGCCACTTCTTCGATTCGCAATTCGCGTGTTGTCGGCTCGCATGTATGCGCTATTGATTGCGCGCGCGCGCGCTATACATCGTTTTCATAAAAATTTCGTACAATGAACGCTCCCGGTTGCTCTTGAAAAAGAAAACAATCGTGGGAGAAATCACACAAAAGCGGCTCTCTTCAAGAACAGGAAATTGTAAACCGGTATAAGAAAAAAAAAAAAGGAATTTGGACATGAACCAAAAGTATCGAAATGAAACATTTGAGAGCGGAAAAGAAACGTCAACGCAGTGAGAAAAATCCTCGAAAATCCTCCGATATTCGTCGCTCCGCGGTTGATCGCTCTTAAGTTTTGGACGCTCTCCAGGAGACCTGCAGTCATTATAGAGAATAAATCCAATGCGCTCGCGCCCTTGATCGTTTCGGTAACGCCGTGTCGAACTTGCCCGTCTGGAAATAGTAACGCCCCGTGGAAAATCCGCGTGCTCGCCAAAGAAATTAACGGCTTTGCCGCGAACGCGCGCGCGAAGGATTCGCTCGAATCGCGAACACAATACAAGGACGCGGCGGCGAGTCGCGGCGGACCGTTCTCTCGCGACAAATTAAGCCGGTAGCCACTTCTCTCTCGCGACCTATTTATCTCGATAAGGCATATATTTATATCGTCGACTTGTCCGATCAACGAGAAAGTCATGAATATTTCTTGTTTTTCTTGGAATTTACGCCGTCTCCAATGTATCCATTGATGCCAGTTTTATCAATCGAACGGCGGCTTTTCATACATATTATACACGCTTTGCTCGGTTTGCCTATTCCATGATTTACTAGCTAGTACCGTACGTGAACGATCGCGTATATTTTATTTCATTAAACCGCGACTAATCGCATCGAAATCGCCAAAATTACATTGCGTTTCTAGGAAAATTTGCAAAAAGCTCGGCTACGAATCCCAAAATCCCGAGTTCGAATCTCCGCGGCGGAAGTCGATTTTCAGTCCATCGACCGTTGTCGCAACTGTCGCAACATTCGGAGAAAATCTTCGTGCCAAATGCGGAGAACGAGCGTCATTTCCAAGGCATATTTCGCAAAACGAAAAGGCTGTGTTGACATTTGAAATCGGCTGCGAAATTTGTGCAAACCCACGGCAATGCCGTCGAGTATGACCTTCGAGTCTGTTAAATGAAGAGTGACAGTCTGGCATACGCGATGACGAGAGCTCCCTTCGTTCTATCTATGCCGCGTCCCCTCCGCGTCTCCTTCTCTCATTTTGCCCCGCTCGTCGAGATGTAAAAGTTTCGCAAGGGTAAAAGGAGCGCAAAAAGTACATGATGCTCAAACGACAACGAATCGTCCTCTCGGTGCGCAAGAAATACGCACGCCGACTGCCGACTGCCGACTTATACGTGAAGCAGTTATGTACCTATGAATAATGCCACGTGAAAACGCTCGCGTATGTAGACACTACTTGTGAATTTTTACATGAGCTAACACGAGACCCACTAAAGTAATTCACCAGAATTACTATTATTGTGCAGGAAAAAGGGGGAAATAATTCAACTCCCAAAGATGAATTAAATTCATCTCCGAGAGCGCGTGTTCTTTTTTATTCGCCATTTCTCTTTTTCTTCCTTGCTTGATTTGCGAGAAAAAGTGACTTTCGCAAAATTCATGGCGCTTTATTTCGAAAGAAATGAATGAAATGTTCGAGGATTTTGCAAGTACGCAACGCAACGTTTTATTTTCATTTTGTGTTTCAGGTAAGCCAAAAGTGCGTTCCGGAGTACAACGTTTGCGAAACGCCGAAATGCCTTTCATCGTTACTGTAAAACATGAGCACGGTAAAATTCATGAATAACTCGAAAGGTGTTTTTACCTCGCAACTCGTAAATTCCTTACATTTTTTCATTCATTGTAATTTGGTGAAGAATTTTCGAGTACAACTTTCAAGTTTTGCATCAGTTATAAAAGTATAGAAACGAATTTAATCAGAAACGTAAATTTCTTACCGCGGATCCTTGAAACGTGCTATTTGAAATATTAACCCAGACAAGGGGTTTCAGAATTTTAGAAGTCAACAGATTCCACAAGCTTCGTCGGCGCTTCGCGGAGCAAATGATGTCTATAATCTCGCGTTACTTGCGGAAGCCGGAATAAGTAGGAAATTGATGTACACTTTTGTAATAGACACATCCCCGATTTCGTTTGTTATTTTGAGGAAAAAAATCGTACTCGCAGTAAATAAAAGTTGGATTATTGTCTTAGAGAGCGACGCAATCTATATAATGTGTCGTAGAGCGCTTTTATCCCACCGGAATGCGTTCAATGAAAGCAAGGTTGATCACAAGGAGATTGAAATTCCTGCTCAGCCGTGTACTGGTTAACAGCTCCAGTTTTTCTTCCCTCAAGCCGACGGTCACGAAATTTCCCAGCTCTTTTCCATTTCCGAGAAAAACCGGCTCTTTATTCGGCTGCAGCTGATCATGCTTTATAGAACTTTATACATGTTTTCCGAGCGTGCAAACAAACAAAACCGTTTCACTTCGCATTACATTTGGTGTTCTTTTTGCTTTTGAAACCTTCACTAATGCAATTTGCACGCCGTAACAGATTAACAAAAGCACCAAAAGTGTTACGTCAAAATGTCATGTCTGCTGAAATCAAGACATTAAGAATTTAAATGTTTGACTCGACACAGTCGTTCGGATCATTGATTATGATACGGATCGTTAGTGCGGCAAACTATGCCAATCGGTAGGCGTAATAACAATCGACCTTTCTCTCCTCGCGAAATGGCAGGACAATAAATTGCAGGCGGTAGCGTGTCGGCGCGGATCTGGTCGCGGCGCTAGGTTTCTCGGGCCAGCGACTCTAATAACGGTGTAAACGCGGAAGCCGATCGGGGCACGCGCTTGCCGATCGGCTTCGATTTGCGAAAGACACGAGCGACATTTCTATTTTTCGCGTCCTTACCAAACTCCGCCCTCGGTTCTCTCACATTTCTCTTATTGAAGAATGTATTTTCATTAATCTCACACACTTTTCTTTCACTTCAAAGCATTGAAAATAGAATCGATTACATGAGCGACATTCGAGAGTATATACATATACAATATAGAGGTTGAAGGAGAAAATGAATGTATAATTAATGACTTGGTCTTGATAGAGGAACTCAGAAAGTTTGATGATATTTCCGAAAATACAGGGGAAACAAGTAAAAACGAACGTTGAAAGGGAAACCAGACAGTTTCGACAGTCACGCATCGCTCTCGAATTGTTCTCTGTGCTGTGTCACACATCGATCAATACGATCAAATGTCACAAGGCGGACGTTTAATACGAGACAGTTGTCAACGCAACGAGGCTTTTTATGTTTTCTCATGATATCCCGATATATCAGAACTGATGGACATTTTTTTCCGCTTCACGAAAATTCCCTGTAGCCGTTTATTCGGTTACGGCGCATACTTTGATGGGAGAAATGTGTCAAATCACATTAATTCATGAAAATGTACTTCCGAAAGTCGAGGCGAAATTTTGCCTCATCTTTTTTCTTCAAAGCATCAATTCGAAATGAGGGGTGGAAAGTGAAAAAGGTTGAAAGTCTCGCTTATGGAAATGAGAGGCTTTATTTCGCCGGTGGAAAAATATTTTCAGCCTCGCTTTTTTTCGGAAACATTCTTTCATTTGCGTCTAAATTTACCGTGGAAAGAGAGTCAGGCGCTTTGGGCCGCATAAAATTTTGAGCAATCGATTTTGCAAATACCCTCGTTTAAAAGGGAAATGCGTATGATCTTCATTGAGAATGCATCAATTACTTGAAAAATTTATACACCGTTAACACGCTCTTTTCAGCTGCATGAGATTTGACTTTTAAAACCTTTGATTCGGCAAAAATCGCGATGCGTAAAAGAATGATGTTTGGTTTAATTAAATTCCGATCTGTGATTGGCTCGAGTTTCGGTGGTTCTAAGGAACGTTACAATTCAGAGCAATGAACTTTCGGCAGTCTCACGTAACGCTCCAAATTTATCTCTCGACCGCTTGTAGACGCGCTTCTCCCATTTTCATTGGTCTATTTCTTTCGTCGGAAGACGGCGACTCGTGAATGCTAAACCAAAAGTGATCTTTACTCGTGATGAAGAACTCAAACAGCCGTACTTAAAATACATATTTGCACCGAGAACGCGGTGAAGGCATTAAAACTAAAAATAGCGCGATTCAATATGTAATAATAATTAGGCTCGTGAAAACAATTTCATTTGTTGCTCACTCCGCTGGAACTTGAATTTTCAATACTTTTAAAAAGCAATAAATTCAACATTGTAAATGCGGTAAGAAAATAACGTTGAAAATAGTCAATCGATAAATTACGACTTTCATAATAAAATACTAATTTGCAATGTGAATTTTCATTGAATCGTAAATGCTCTTTATGGTTTTACGGTTTTACAATAATTTATAAATGCCAGTGAGTAATGGTAACTGTATATACAATGAAATGTCATAGCACTTACCGATCTTGACACACTTTGTAAGTCTTTTTCAAAAAATCAAAAGAAACCGATCATTTGTTTAATTGTTTATGCTCGTGGAAATTGCGCAATTTTCACGATCCTTATGTAAAACATGCTGCGCTCGTTCAGAAGGAACAGCATAAAGAAAAAATGCATATATATTTGTCATATATCCAAGAGCAAATAAAATGATTCGGGTATGATGAAACGCGATGATCGATTAAACGATAAAGGGAAATGAAATGGACGAATATATTTTTATATGCGTATTTCTCTGAAAAAAATCATAACGATTTATGCCCGCCTTTACGGCCCAGTTTTGTGATGGGAGTGGTATAGTATGTACGCCAGGGAAAAAAGGTGAGGAGGAAAGGAAAAAACGGAATAATACATAACAACAAGGCAAATGCCACCGCGTTGATTTCCCACTCTCGCGTCACCGGCAAACAATACCGATCATCGCGCGAGGCTTTCAAACACCTTGAAACGCGCCGATCGCATCTCAAGGTTTCGCGGGCAGCGGTGCAAGTGCATCAGATCCGTCCTCACCGAGCTCTCGCGCGCGCGCGAGCTCGTGGGTCGTGGGAGAAAGTGCGGATGACGATGCGTCTTTATTGTGCAATAATTTGTTGCCAGTGTATTTCCAATTTTCATTTTACCAGACAAATATTCGTTAGCTTTATGAAAATTGAATAACGAAATAACGAAATAACGAAATAACAAAATAATGAACTTGGTAATGAAAAATACATTCTTCACACAATGCGAATCGAAATATGAAATTTGACAGGAAAGAAAAGCACACGTGCGATTGTGCACGTGCAGACTTTCCCGGGTGTGTATGGAATTAATAATAGAGCTCGGATCTGCGCGCACTGGGTACGCTCGCACCGTGCAACACGCAGACCCGACACAAACTTCCACAATTACGGGCATTTATTAAGCTGTGCATTAATAATGGGGTTCGCTTAATTACCAGGTTAATTCCGCTCGCGCACCCGTCAATATTTCTCATTTTACATTTACGCCGCAATTGTACAATACTCGACTATATTTTTCCAAACGATTTTTCCGGCTTTTTCTCGAGAGAAAAAATAGGTTAATCGGGCTTGACTTAATTTTTTCGCGATACTTTTGCTAATTAACAAAATGGTGTTTCGAATCGATCGTCCTATCGAATTTGCAACGTTAGAATATTTAATATGAGAACGAAAATCGCACACGGGATCGTGAATCGAAGGTATACATATTTTCTGAAAGAACGCCACATCATAACTTTGCCGAAGACGGGAGATGTGGGTTAGGGAATGGCCATGAAACGAGGAATCTCATAGAGGAATATTTACAAAGAGGGACCCTCGTACATGGGGAAAAATAGTATGGGAAAATTCGTCAAGTCTAAAGTCTGATAATAATTCCCGCGTACACTCTGGCGAAGCAGTAAAGTTTCTGCTTGAAATAATAAAAAAAATCTTTTCGAAGAAATATTTTCTTGTAATTTTGTTGCGATTAAAAAATTGCAATACTTTGTTTGCCCTCCAAAGCAGAATAATTTTTAAGTCACAAATCTATTCGAGAAATTAATTTTTTTCTCACCTCCCCCTCCCCTGTGCCAATAACGTTTCCCGAAATATTCATAACATTGTTCCCTTATAAATATTTGTGTAAAGTCAAAATAAAGTGCTTTCTACGATATCTCGATACTAAGAAAAGCGCTGGCAAAATGAAATCATATAACCCGCGCATTTTTTTTAAGTCGGGTTCCTTTTACGAAGCCAAAAGGCGCATATCTTATAATATTCGTAAGAACCCGTGCTTTTTGGTTACTTTTTTACTGCTCAGAGCCACTCATTCATTCCTGACAAAGCAACAAATAATCCCTCGAATTCGCAGCATCACCTTGAAATTAATGCCTCGCGTGTATCTGGCGCAGCAGGATACTTTGTCGAGCGAACAAATAATTATTCCCAACTCGAGTTTCCCGAAGGTAAAGGAAATCCAGAATATAGCGCCGCGTCGAAATCTTGCGCTTTTTTTCACTCGCGCATTCTAATTGACAGGCAATTAAACGATCGCGAGCCGACTGAGCCTCTCATTTTATTGCGCTATTCCTATCGCGTGATTAAGGACAGCTTGCACCTACCAAAAGAAAGGTTACACACGCTTCGCTTCAACATCCCACGAAAAGCTTTCTTCAACGTTACCATCGCAACAATGCAAAGGAAAGTATTCCTTCTCTGGAAAAGATGTTGAAAAAGTGTCAAACTATTTGGTCGAAATTGAAATAGAGATTTTTGCCGGGAAATGCAATTGAATTTCACGAATTCCAGGGACGATTTATTTAACTTCGGAACGAGCGGTAATTTTAGAAGCAAAAAGAAACGCCACGTACGCGGTTTACTTGCTGGATAAACTTCGGCACGAAAATCAAAAGCGAACTTTCGTGCTAAAGTTCAAACCGCTCAGGAGCGACGTGTGGTGGCGAAGGGGAAGCTCCAGGCCAAGTTATTTTTCGTTGATTTTATCGAGACTTTTGCATGACGCGATTTATTCTTTCTTTCACGTGCATTTCCGCGCGCGAGAAAGTAATAAGGAAACATTTGTACAGTGAATTCTGATGTTTGTCGAAAAAAACAGTTTTCAGAGATTGTTTCTCTCGACAGTGAACACATTAATCGCGTGTTCGACACGATTTTCCGCGAATGAAATTAAGGTTAGTTGACCGTATTGAGCATTAAGTAGTTGCATTTGATAATAGCATGTTTAATTTCGGGAAACAAAGGGGAATATAACAATTGAAACTAATAATTGTGGATTTAGTGCATTGTAGAGTTGTAAGCATTGGAACCTTCGATAATGTTGCTTTCCGAGGCACGCTCTCGATAAGAGCGTCTATACAGTTAATTGCGAATAGTGTTTATCATTTGATTTTACATTTAACGGAGGAAAGTGAAAACAGTTTGCGAAAAAAATCCGTTCTTCAGGAATAAATTATTTAATAGATTTCTTAAATAAAAATGACAACATTTAGATAAAAGTTAATGGTAAACTTGAAATTTTAACGTCAAAAGTTATGACTCTTGAGGCGAGGCTCGGAATTTCCTGGCGAATGAGCGTCGTTACACATCGTTCTTTTACACGGGGGCCTCACCTCTCGACATTTTCGAAATGTTCTCGGGTCCCGGAGAAGTTCAACGAACGTACAAAGCCGGGTCCCAAAAGTCCGAATGTCCGAAGTGAAAAAAGTCGGATCGGAATACATAAATTGCCCAATTTACGAGTTCGATAAATGCGTGAGAACGCGGATGAATGAAAGAATGGTCTCGTTACAGTTGGAGAAGCATTAGGAATAATGGAATTTCATAAGAAATCGCCCTTGAAGAAACAATCGGAGACAATCGTTGATAAAAAGCACTTTTTGCAAAAATTAATTTTCATAATACTGTTATCTGGCATTTCGAAATGCGAGAGAAAACACGTCTCCTTGAATTCAAATGCCTATATAACGCAACATCACAATGAGCAGTAAGAGAAAAACGATTGTCTTTGGCGCATGCGTGTTTCCACATACTTAAATAATTCATTGTACTCGCACTTTCAAAACGCAGCAGTGCCGGTAATTATTTGTGTAAAATGTCATGGCAGTTGTTTCTTTCAACAGAGCTTGCACTAAACGAAACCAATTTTTCCTGATGGCTAGAAATTAAATGTTTTTTGATGAAACGTGCGTCTAGGACGAATGTACATAACATACAAAAAGAGGGCAATGGCAAGGCAGCTGCGCCGTCCCCTCGTCCCGTCCCATGACACTCCGAAAGTTGAAAGCGTGGGTGTCAATCGTGGTCTCTTCCTCCGACCTGCACGATGATCCTTGGTACGAAGCGAGCTCCTTCTCTCCCCCCACGAATCCCCGCTCGAATTGCGCCCTCTTGTACCTAACAGAGTTCATCCTCTTATACCTCGACAGCAGCTGTTTCCATCGCGTATTATATCTAACGTATCCGAGGCTCTCTGCACATCAACCCCGATTCACAATAAGATGTTTTATCGAGGCTACAAAAAGATTATCCCGCGTCGAAATTCTCGACACGTCGTGGTCTATGCGATGCGCCAAATTGAATGTTTGATTCACCGCGTTCCGACGCGAAATCCCCCACAAGTTTTCCACGGGAATTCATTCCTTGGAAAGCTGTGTACCAAGCAAAATTAAGAATGAAAATATATGCGGAGTGTTATTTGGCCCGAGGAAAAACATCGCTACGCCACTTTTCCCCGGCTTTTCTTGTCTATCTCGTCGTGTCACTGCATTGTGATGAGTTCTCGAAGTTCATTACTCGGCGGCAGAATTCGCGGCAACTATCAACGGAATCGTCAACAGGTGCCGCCGCAGCGACGAGAGAAAAGAAAGAGCATCGCACTCTCGCGTCTTTAAAAATAATTACATTTCGAATAAAAAAAATGTATCATTACGAACCCAATTTTTCATTTATGTAGTTACATTCAAGTCGAAGAGTGATAATGTCGAGAAAAAAAGAGAAGAAGAAAAAAATAAGAGTACAAAAGAAATTGAAGGGAACGCAAATTATACGTCGAGCGTATCTAGAGTGCAGTCAATGATTAAAGAAAATTGGGTCAATGTAAAATGTTTTAATAATGTAAATTATTTAAGTACCAACGTCTATCGAGGCGCTAACGACTGTACCATTTACCGAGTCCGTACACGGTAATGACGTTTAGCAATGTTTCTCGAGCAGTGCCATTGCACAGGCACATTTGCATAGGTAAATCGCGCCGTTCAAGTGCATAGCTTATTTGATATTTCGTGTTCTCTCTATCCTTTCGTTTGAAGAGAAATGTCCTCTTCCTCTTTCGCGTCTCGACAAATAACTTCTCCTTTTACGTCAAAGAGTGCACACCTTCTTAGGAACTCGCCGTTTTCAACGAGAGAAAGGACGCGGACAAGACAAACGAGCAAAAATATCTGGCTTTGCATGTACGTCCGTCCTTTTCGATACTTTCATCGCGCCGAACGAATTCATTCATGAAAAATCCTGTAATGTTGCTCCATCTTGTAAACGACACTCGTATTCATTTTTAACTTGATAAGAGAAAATAAAATTGTACCGCGCAAAAGTTTTTTCGCCGCGTTTGTTCGTGCATACGTGAACAAGATTTTTTTTTCTTCGCGTATTGTCTTTGGCAATGTTCAACTTCGTTCTATGTACCTGGGTAACCCAGACATCTCGACTTCGCATTGAATTTTGCAATTTGCATGTACGCGCATGTAAACCCGCTTTCCCTTATCTCCATTTATTTTCACGTCCCCGAACGGGCTCCATTCGTTTACCCATTAACCAATCGAACGTTTTTGTCTAGTCTCGTCTTTTTCTCACGCCCGAAACTTCCATCGACAGCTGGCCAATTTCACCGTCCCAGCTGTTTGACTTCCTAACACTCCTGGGGAGTGAGCGCACGAGGCGCCGACGGCGACGATGGCCTCCGAGGGACTTGGCCTAGTCTCGGCTTGACATTAAGCGCGAGGCCACGACGAGACCGGTCGCGAAAAAAAGAACTGCGATATTTTAAAAAGCTCACCATTCGAGAATCGATATTTCATTAACGATTGTGTACACTTGTTTATCATGAACTGTATGTATCAATGAATAGTACCGAAATGCAACGTTTACCGCGGTGATTCTCCGGAGTTCGGGTTTTAAAGCGCGCATATTCTTTCTCACGAGCTCTCGGATCAATCTCCTGTATTACATATATTATACGCCTCAACCGAGCCTCGCACTATACCACAGATACGGATAACTAGTGCAGATTCAGAATTTTTTTTCAACTTACGAATTATCAACTTGCAATCATACCTCGTGTCTAGTAATCTTACTGCAATAATTAACGATTTTGGAAAGAGCCGGTTTTTCATATTGTGGGCGAACTTGCGTTTTTAATCGAGGAGCTTGATCATAAAAAGAGATTACTTGGCTTCGAGAAAACGTCAGGCGAAATGTATACTACATATCTGGCAAACTCTTTGAAGAATAATTATTAATAGATTTATTTTCAATATTAATTAATTAATTTTACGTCGCAAAGTGACAAATTTAGAATTTAGTTGTTAATAACTAATTGTTCTTGTTGAATAAAATGTGTACAGGCAAGAGACTTTTGGTGTTTCCTGATAAATTTACAGCGCTGCATTTGGTTGGCCAGTGTGGATTTGGCAAATTTAGATGAAAATTTTCTAAATATTTTATTACTGATTGACTTATTGGGTATCCTCATTTTGAATAATGACACTTTAAGAGCCAAATGTCACGACTGATAAAACGTAACGTAATTATATAAAATGCCTTTCTCCGAATGCATTTCCGTTTCCAAATGACGATCGTGGCAAGTTTTACTCGTGTGATATTTTGCGCGAGCTCAAGAATTATGACATTTCCTTTACGCAGTTTCCACATTTTCTATATTTGCATACTTAATAAGTGGAATATTCGCCATTGAACGTCATATGGTTTTTAACTCGACGCAAGAGCCCCGTCGCATTTCCGCAATTCCGAAATAGCGAATGAAAGGTTTTCATTTTTTAATAGAAAGATCGAAAAACAAAAAGCGACGATTCCGGCAAACATTCGCAGGAAAAATGAAAAAAAAGCGGTCCCGAAAAAGTTGCACTTGTCAAAGGCGGCTGTTTTATACCCGTCACGAGCACTTCGTCAAAGATGAAACGCGAAATAAAATACGCCCCGCGAAAAGTCTCTTCGACGGGTTATTCATAAAACAAGTATTGACGTTTCCTATATGTATTAAATTTGTCATTGGATCGAGGTACTCGGGGTGTTTACTGAAATTATTAGTAAAATACAGAGAGCCCGAGTAATCCCTGTCGTGGACAGACACGTTAATACCTGCATTAATTATCGTCGAGCAATTCACGTGAAACTGAATGGTCGATAGTTACATGCGTGCACTGCGGGGATGTAATTTCGATGAGCCGCGCTGCAGGGATCGCGGATCGTATGTGACTAATATACATACCGCAACTATGAAGCTCCATAGAAGCAATATGCGAGGGAGGTTATCGGCTATCGTAATCAGCTCTGCGGCCTCTCAATTCGTCCACCTGGTTAGTCCGCTCTTGTTCCTCTTCCTGTTACCATACTACTGCAGACAATTTTGAGATATTATTTATTATCAATTTTCCATATTGACTGCGTTATTCATGCATTCCGTCGGTCGTCAAGCAGTTGCCAATGCGTTGTTCGCTCGGACGGTTTTTGAAATTCTCTAAAATGCTCTAAAGGCGTTCCGCGAACGATATTTCATCATTAAAAATATAGTTTACGTCACCTGGCACCCATACAAGCTGCGAGAAGCCCATATTGGGGGGCACTGACCGTATTAGGTACCGTTATGCCATATGCAACAGTGGAACTTTTTCCCTAGATGCATCATTTATGCATTTCATATACGCGCAAGTGCGATTAACGATAAAATTTTTTACCGGCTATTTACGAATTTTGGAGGTGAAAAGAAAAAAAAGGCCAAGGATCCAAAAAGCCCCGGACCCGGGGGCATCATTCACTGGAGGCGACGGAGTCTTTAATTTTAATAATTGGATATACCCAACTCCGTCGTCCTTTTCAGAGCAGGTATAACGCTTTGAAGCGAGGCATCGCGAAGCCTCGCATTAGCACAGTCGCACCTGCCCCCATATCATTCCTACATACCTTTCAACACAATTTCCTTTCGTAGGTTACGTGCCTATGCTCTCCCCGCGCAGAAACAAGTTTCCACAGCTGCGCTTCGAGGCTTGAGAATCGACATTACGATTTTTGACCGTCCCCGCAATGGGAAATTCCATTTTTATTCCCGCTACGCTTTCAATGCACTTTTCGCATCTGTTTCCGTAGAACGAAATTGCCGCCAACTCGACACCGCAAAACTCCTATCTTTCGACAATTTTATTCAACGTGTCGTAAGATGAGTTGAAAACCACATGCGTTTAGAATTCACGTATTTTAGCTGAACAGTATTTGTGAGAAAGATGCCTACTTTTATGAAAAACACTTGGATGTATTTTGAATTCGTAGATGACACGAAACACATTTCATTTATTATAAATTACACTCGACAAGAAAGATTTTTGTTATAAAACACTTTAATCGTAGAAGATGCTGACAAACACTACATCTCATATTTCTCAAAATATGAAAAATGTTCGATCGGAAAAACCGTATATTTCGGATATTGGATCATATGTTTATAATTGTAAGAGATTCGGAGAGACGGAAAAATTTTTTATTCTCAGCTTTGTCGATTCAGTTTACAATATACAATGGCTACATTCCGCCAGTGAGCTCATATGGATTTTTATATTTATTTCTACGAGCTGTTTCATATTTGAAGCCAGCTTTTGAGCGAACATATTGTAGAACTAAAAGCGAGAAAAGTAAGACACTAATACGTGTTTTAGATAGCAACAGTTAACTATTGTATTTTGAAAAAATCTCTATATCAAGTATTCTGTAATGGGCGATAGATAGCAGTTTTTTCAGTGAATCGACACTTAAAAATTGCATGATTTTCAATTAAGAAAGGCAAATTTCCATGAATTTTTCGAAATTCAAGACTTTCTGAAAAGTTAGACGTACATGTCGATTTTCTCGGGTTTTCGGGCTGTTCCTCTGGTTCCGGAGACCCTGCGCGTGACCAAAGGAAAAATGCGGCCTAATGGTCCGCGTTATACAAGGATATTGGGAAAGTCGTTGACCTGAGCCGCAGGAAAATGGCGCCGGAAAAGGTATAGAGACCAAAGGAAAACCTTTCTCGGCGGGCGAATTCGGTCATTCGGTTGAGTACTCGTGTGTTATGTTCTTTAAAAGCCCGAGAAAAGAGCACCATTCGCCGTAAGATGTAATCAATATTTCTCTTGTTTCGTGACGTGCGAGTGCACGGACTCGGTGAAAAAGGTGAAATGGGATTTCGAGATATGGTTTTCTCCACCGGGAGACTTTGTTTCATCCGACTCGGCATATCCAGGGACGGAAGACGTACGAAAGTTGTATTACTTTCCACGTGCGTTCGTCGGATTTCGAGGAAAAAAAAATCCTAGTATTTGCCAATAAATGGGTTTTCAACCACGCGGAATGGCCGGGAATGGCCGGGAATCGAGTTTTATTGCTGGAAAAAATTAAAATGCAACAATACGCGAAGAATAACGCGAAGAATTCAAGAGCGAAAGGAGAAAGGATACGGAGGAGAGAATATTACAGCGAACATAAAGCCAGTCCCGATCGGGTGGGAACATTTCCAACGAATTTCACGGCGGAATGGATCAGCCGCATTATAAGCGACGGTTCCCCCGTTTAATCGCAAGGTCACAAACTTTCGTTGCAGTCGCTTGTTTATGCATACGTATATTATCGTCGACGAAATGCCAAGTAGCGCACGTCAGCAGTGCTGCTATCTTCTGCCTCTTCGCCCACGGTTCCGTGTCCCCGCGACTTTCGGAAAAAAGGGGGACACCCGTCGGCCCTGAGGATACATACTTTTTCCCAACTATATTGACATTTCACGTTGGCCATTTTCTTTGTCAATTACGGCGTCGACTACCAGTCAAAGGGACTGACGAAATCGACAACGCTGTTCAAATTTCATGCAAACTTTGCCTTCCCAAGGAATAAGCTTTTCGAATCAGTTTTGCAGAATTTCAATTGCCCCTCACTTTATTCGTCCTTTCGAACGCTCGAGGAGAAGAATCGGGCACGGAATATCGGCAGACGCGAGGCACGGTCGTGCGATAGCGCGGCTTTAATACGGTCAATGTCGTCCATTTCTCGATGGTCATTGTCCCGTCGGTGCGCTATCTATCGGGACCAGCTGCATGAGAGCGCTATAAATGAATATAGGTGCATGTTACATCGAATCCGGGCCGTCCGGTCCGGGGAAAGATGCTGCACCGAATGCGGCGGTGAATGAAGGGGCCCGGAGGGGATTGGAAAGAGCCAAGATACTCCTCTGAACTTGACAAAAGCCGACCTTCGAGCTGACATTCACTCGCAGGCGCTCAGGCTCTCTGCCGTTTCTTCGTCCGTCGTCGTCCATGTGCCGTACCCGGTACCCCGGTACCCCGGTACCCCTCTCCGTGAGACGTGCCGTGCCCCACCATCCTCCGATCACGACGTGCACGAAAACTCTGCCCCTCCGCTACCGAGGAGAAAACCTTTCGAATCATTCGACATTTTCATTTTCACAATATAACCGAGCACATGGGGACTCATTTCTTTAAATAACCAACTGCAAATTAGTTTCCAGTTCTTTTTAAACTCATTCGTTTGCGAATGCCTAATTGCAATGGGCAAACGTTGTATTTTATTATCCTGCAATTTTTCGTGTTCAAGTTGTGCAATTTTGTCCTGCTGTTGTACCTTGAACATGATAAGTTAAGCATGATGTACCTTTGACATGTCCAAAGTACTACATCAAGTATGGTACGTTCATTTTCACGTCAAGTTGAGGCAATTTACGGGATTATTTATAAAAAATATGCCTTGCAGCAAAATAACACTATATTATATTGCACTAGGAGGGAAGTACTGGGTAAGACCGTTATTGCTGTAATTGAAATTGTTGTACCTTGAACCAAAACGAACTTTTCTAAACAATTTGGAAAAGTTAACTATGACGGGTAATTAATATAAAAATTAGTAGAGAAAAGAGGTTCGAGATAGTTCAATAGGTAGCAACTAGTACCGCCGTTTTTATCGACGCGCAGTGATAAGGAGAGACGTAAAAAGAAAGAGCGTCATCGAAGTCCAGACCGATCGGGGGGGCCCGGAGCAGCAATTCTGTGGCGGATTTAATTATTTTGGGCTTCCAAGAGACTATTATCCTCCGGGCACTACCAAGCGTAATCACCCTATCGTATTCTCCGGACGGATTAAATCTGCACGGTAGACGACGCGGATTACGAATTTCTGCGCACAATCCGCAGCGAAATCTGCGTCTAAATCAGATGAGAGCCGGTAATTCAATTAAACGTTCTTGCCGGGTAGTAGTAGGATTCATCAGCTATTGCGATGTATCGAGCTTACATTAACAGCCTTGTGAAAAATGAAACTCTTCACGCGACCGATTCAAGGGGTGATGTGATTTTAGCTTTGCGAGACGGCGAAGAAAGGGCTTGGAAGGGAGAATCAAAGTGGACTTAAATTGATTGGCTTTCATTGCATTTTGCAGAGTATTAATTTCACGAAATTTTGACTCTTTTTGATTGTTAATATCGCATTGCTGACCCATTCCACGAAAAAAAGGCATTTTCAATTTCAGTTAATTAAAAATTTATCCATATAACGCTTTAAAAGGCTCTCGCGGTTCCGGATCGGTCGAGATATCGACCTTTTCCAATTTGTCTGATCGCACGACGAGCTGAAAAAGAAAGCTATCGGCGCACGAAATACAAAAAAAGCACGTAGGTAAAATGCTGCGCGCCTACATCTAGCCCGCAAATCCCTTGCGAGGGAAAAAAGCACGAAGGGGAGCCTTCTGCAGTCTTTTTTTGCAGGAGGTTGCTCAAAGAGCGAGAGGAAAAAAGGAGAAAAAGACGAGCGCCATTGAAAAGCGAGACTCGACTGTGAGGATGCTGTCATTAAGTTACTGGATAATACGTAATGTTGCTTTTTTTTCGTCGGGAACGCAAGCGTTTTTCATTCTGCAAAACACTGTGACAATGCGATCTTCACATTTTTGATAAAATTTTTCGCATTCTCCTACCAAGAAACATGTAAAATTTAACAAAAAATGATCGACAAAGTCTCAAGTCCCCAATTACATTTTTTAATACAAGATCAAGTCAATATAATCGTTCACTACTTTTCTGCTTCTGATTTCACAAGGTTTTCATTCATTTTTCATGATTGAACTTCTATAATTTCAAAAACGAAAAATTTATAATGAAATATTATACAATTTATGAAATTCTTGATAAACTACTTGAATTACTCTCGATTAATTACTTGGTGGGAATCGATCAAAGCTAAATAACTGCAATGCAAATCAAATCAATAAACGAAATGAGAAAATTTTAAATAATTGTATGTAAATATAAATAAAGTGATGATTTAACAAATTGCCAAATAGGAATACAATAAGGAATAAATAAGCGAAGTTATGAATAAATAAAAATGCCAAAATCCAGTCAATGACTGAATTGCGTTAATGAATGAATAATTAATCGATTGAATGGCATCAAGTATTGTTTAAACAGCATTCCTTTATAATTTCTTTGATTCTCCGTTTGTGTTTTAATTTACGTATTTTGTTCAATGCAATTTGAGTTTTAAGGATTTTACTTTTACGATTTGTATTCTCATAAATTTACACGTACATTTCTTACTTTACTGAATAATCTATCCATTAATGTAAATTTTTTCGCTTATGGATTTGTTTGACTCTTGATTTGTTTGTCCATCAGAGTATTTTGCTGCAGCGTTTTCTGCATTAAGCATTGCATTTTTCAAATCGCATATTCCTTGACTAGTTTATTAATTAATTTGCTTATTCGCGACTCGACATTTTTCATCAATCCATTTGTTATTGATATGATTTTTTATGTATTTTTAAATGCACTTGTATATACCGTACTTGGTAATTTTTGTATTTTTTCCGATCAAACTATTGTTTCGAGAGGAAGTAACGCAAGAAATCGTTTGTTCTTTCATTATAAGTTTTACATTTGAAAGTGTGACAACTTGACTTCTAAATTCCGGTAAATTAAGCACACGAAAATTGTTTTTCCAAGTGCGAAGACGATATACGGCTTTTCTTGCCTTCAAAGTAACTCGAGCGTCACGCTAAAGCTATAGTTTGCTCGCGCAACATCCATTAACGCGTAGTCAGTCGAGATCGCGGAAACTTGTGCTCGTCTTTCTCTCGTATAGCCTCCTCTTGATTTAGCTCCAAAGAGAGCAAGTAATCTCTAGAAAGGCTTTTTACTTACGTTATTAAGAACATAAACAATTAATTTTATATTAATGAACGCTTCAACCTCGTTCGTTTTTACCCGAAAAGTGTTAATTGAATAACATTCGTGTTTGCACATTGGAGAAGGCAATTTCGACGAAGGCGTATATTTCAGATGCTTATTATGCGATCCACCCGACGCAGTTGACGCCGTCTTTTCGGGGCAAATTATGAAATAACATGATTGTAAAATAAAGTGGAGGAAGTTAATAACAAGACTCGAAGCGTCGCTGAAATTTTCAACGACATCCGATACGATTAAACGATGGCGTCGCCTCGCCCATTTGCATACAATGCAGGAACGTGTCGCTCGACTTGGCAACGAAGTTCGCACTTTGGAATCTTCTGCATCGTCCATGGTCTCTTCGACTCTTGAATCTCCACCGTCCCGACTTTGCATTATTTAGACGCATTCGCGAAATTCCGCGGTTCGACTGCCGCATTGCTCCGACGCTCGTCACGACGATCGACTCGCTCCATTCTTCTTCCTCCGTGCAGCCATTTTTCCTAATCTCGTAACCGAAGTACTTCCGAAACTTTATACAGATTAATCGATTATCAAGTACTTAATTGATGTTATCATAAGGATCAACGTGTTCGTACAAAATATTCGAAACATCCATTATCTTGCGGATCTTCCGTTTTATGAATATAAAATCGTAATTGTACCGAATGTTCCCGTAAAACCGTAAAACTAAATGTTCGATTTTCTATCAGCAACAATCGTTATCGTCAATAATGATGAAATTTCATTCGGCAACTTTGATACACCTTAAATTTCATATTACAGTTGCAATTAAACTCCTTTACAATGACGTCGATTGAATATACGCTATAAAGAACAACTTTCGACAACTTTTATAATCAGAGATATTAACTCGGTACGTATCCATTTAGATTGCTGAAAATACAATTCCAGAAAGGAAATAAAGTTGTTGTTAAAACATTTCACATACGTGTACTTCAGATCGAAAGAGGTAAAGACAAGGATACAAAATCCGTTGCAATGTGATTTTTCTAAAAAAAAAAGGGAAAACTTGCATGTAATCGAGAAGCGCGACATCTCGGAGATAAGGAAAACGTTCCAAAAGGAGCATAGAATTTTATCAGCACGAACGTACGGAGATTGTTGGAAGGAAGAACGAGTTCGTATAAGCCAACATGGAGAAGCGAGTTCCCAGACGAGGTCTTCCAGGGGTTAACGATCAATCACGTGTTCCCTTGCTCCCTTGAGTCTATCCAAGTACCCGGCCTGTTGTTTCCAGAGCCGAATGAAGGTATTCGGGGTTTGTGGACAGCCCTTCGTCCTTTGTCGGCAGGGCCTTTCGCTGTCCCGGAGCTGCAGCCTTGAAATTCACCCGGAAACTTGGTGCCAAGTAAATTCTCGTCTACTTGATTCGCACGTGATGCTAATTAGGAAACTTCCCTTGGAAACAGCCCCGCGTCAATGTCTTCGTGCAGTTGCCTCGGTTTCGTGGCGACTCGGGACACTTTGTCAATTCTCGTGATATTCAACCTCGCCATTGTTCCGGGTTAATGGACACTTTATTAGGTGAAAATGGCGTCGCCAAATTAACCCTGTTTCAGCCGCCGGATACGAGAATACGTCACGGCTAACATGAAATATCATCTCGACCTTTTGACATCGTCTGGAAAGTTTGATCGAAAGCGGCAATTCGAGCGATTTCCACGTAGAAATGGTTAAACATAAAAAATGACAATGCCGATTGGAAGAAAAAAAAAACGATTGAATTGAGTATACAATATCGGTTCGGTTTCGATGCGAAGGATCGAGCATTCGTGTCCGTCCGGCGAAGCGGCTATACGAAATGTTCAAGAGGCTGCTGCCGGGGAATGGTTGGGCTTGTTGGCAAGCCGTCAGCCAAGGTCACAGTTCCAGACGGAATCGAAAGGGCCTTTTGGGGCCCGGCTCCGAAGGCCCTCAGGTAAAAGGAAGTTAGCCGGAGGTTGGGTCTAAATGGAATGACAAATGCGTGGACGCCATAGGGAAAGGTGAAAGGACTTGGGCGGCCGCGGCCAGTTGGGCCTCGTGCAAGAACGAGCTGGCCCAATGTCTCGCCAAACGGAACCCAGGATGACCTTATCATTCCTGAACGCTATGCATTCCTTTTTTTCCGGACCCTTCTTTCATTCACGAAAAAGCAACGAATTACGTGAGAAAATGTGCTTTGCGCTTTTCATCGTATTCTCGAATTCGAGATTATTCGAATTCATTAATTCCGGCGTTGATGAATTTCTTCGATAATTCAATGTTGGAATTTTTTTATTTGACATTTTGTATTGGAAATAATTAAGATTTCAAGAAACTCGCGAAAACATCGATATCGAGAAATGAAAAATGCCGACACCCAAACGATCGCGAATGAATAGTAGTCGAAGCCGAATCCGTGAATAGCTAATGCAAAAGAAATGCAACAGCTGCTGAAAAGACTTCTCGTTCATCTTGGCAAATTAATCATATCCCAATGCTACTTTGCGAGTAATTCGGCTGTTGAAACTGGTGAAACGTCGCCGGGAAGAAGGATCGATTCCGAATACGGCAACAATTCATTACGTCGAATTGGTGCGCGGCGTTACAAGATTCGACCCCCCGATATCTCTGTGTCGCGTTATGGCGCACA